>JACCIB010000060.1:732500-949807 GCA_018906965.1 Philotrypesis tridentata
TGCACGATCTCAAAACGAGAGGTGAGTGTAAAATTCGATCAAGTATAAAGTCCGAAAAGCGACGCGATGCTGATCGAGATTCTGGGAATCGCGCGAGTCTCTCCGACATTTGAAAAACAAACGAATGACCGCTAGCGCTGACGATCGCGCTGCCGTTGCCGCTGTTGCTGTATAGGCTACGCCGAAAGCTGCCGCTTGCGCTGGCGCTGCCGATGCCGCGCGTATTGCCGTCTGCGCTGGCGCTGATGATCGCGCTGCCGCTGCCAATGCCGATGGCACTGGCGCTGAGCGCGTGCGAGTAAACTCGGCTCCACGCGGAAGCGTTAGAGAGCGAGAGCGGCGAGTCGTGGTCGCCTGCACAGGCTGACGTTGCGCCATATTGGATCTCTGGAGAGAGAGAGAGAGATAGTGCGAGTGCATTGCTTGCGCTGGCGCTGGCGCTAAGATCGTCGCGAGTAAACTCGGCTCTACGCGGAAGCGCTAGAGAGCGAGAGCGTCGAGTCGTTGCCGCTTGTACAGGCTGACGGTGCGCCATGCTGGATTTCTGTGAGAGAGTGCGATACAGTATGAAATATATACTGTCGGCGCGTGCTAAGGTTTTTCTTGACTTTCAGCACAATTACACGCGAAATAAGTTTGAAAGCATAAATTAAATTAATTGCTCGATTAAATTAAATGCTGGAGTACATATGTATGTTTTAAAAGAAATCTCGGCGCGAATGGATCCTTCGAGTCGAGAAAATATTTATTTAAAACAAAATTGCAAACCGGTGAAATTCAATTAATTTGAATTTTAAAGCTTGAATAAATTGTAAGCTTGAATAAAGTTTGATTATATCTAATTAGTTCGATTAATTCAAACAGATCAGAAGAACATAGATCTTTTCTACTGCTTCAAGATCAGGAATTGGGGATCTCCGATCAACTTTCGGATGAATGTATTTACCCAGAATTAAATGAAGCTGGATGTATCTGTATTATGATGTCACGTGGTCATAAATACGAAATAAGTAAAAGCTCGAGTTATAGGATCGAGTTATAGCTAACGTTAGTAGCTGGATGAAAATTAAATACGTACGTAATGAATTTCAAAAGAAATTCGAATAGCATGCTTTTCAGTCCCAAGTTATAATGTCGACCGGTATATGTGGTGTTGTGTATGTTGTTGCTGCTACACTGCGTGTACTGAAAAACTTACAGACCAATCATAGGTCAAGTAAGTAACCGTACTCTTTTAATTGTTGTTCGTCACTTGAGTGTGTGGTTAATTAAAATTGCCTTAAATTCTTTGAGAAATTTATTTTGATTGTTGTTCGTCAAATAAATGACTCTAGTTAATCGGCATCTAAGCTGGAGTTCTGAAGAGATTCGAGTCGAAAAAGAGGCCTTGGAGGCCGAGTCAGTTTCTAGTCGGCAAGAAACGACTCAACCCCGTAAGCTGGATGAAATCAAAGAGTTTACTGACGACGATGTGGCCAATAAGTTCGAGTTGAATAAGTTTGATGAAGCTGGAAGCATGAAGCTTGATGCATCGACTCTTACATTATTGGAGGCTAAGTTCGATTCTCGTTTACAAGGTAAACCTACTCCAATAATAAAATCACAGAAAAGTGGTAAATTTAGATTTGGGACTGAATAAAAGCCGTCAGGAGGGGAAAATTTATAAGTTTGATGTAGATCCAAAGCTTGATTTGTATGCTGGAGAGTTAAATGATTCACAATCTGTGAAAAATTTTGATTTTATAAATTCCAGTTATTTTGGAATTAAGGGTCACTTGAATCCTAAAAAGTTTGATTTATCACGAATTATAAGTTCTCATAAAACAAATCAATTTTCAGAGATACTGGAACGTCTAGAAGTAGCAGAAGCTATTATAAGCAAGTTCAACAACAAAAATTCAGGAAGAATGCAATTAAGTGCATTTTGAAGTTTTTGACGAACTTGCAAGTTGCAGACGATATGTAACTGATAAAATCGAATGGATTGATGGACACGTCAAACGATGGATCGAAGATGAGGAGTTTGACAAACCTCAATCCGAAAGAGATGTACCAGCTCGAAATGTAAATGAATTACCAGCTCAAACTGAAAATGTGGCATCAGCTCGATCAGAAAGGAATTTGCAAGCTCGACCTCAAAATGACCCATCAGCTCGATCTGAAATGGATTTAACAGCTCGACAACAAAACAATTTACCAGCTCAAAATGCGAGAAATTCTGTAAGTAACGAACATTTGTCCGAATTAATAAGAGCTGAAATACAAAAAGCTGGATTATCTCGAAACACTGGAAGTGCCACAGATAAAATTAAAATAAAATTAATAAATTCTCAGCCCTCTTTTCGCAGAGATTATAAACTCATTGAAAGCTTAAATATAGATTAATTTCTAGATTTTTTTTAAATTCTGAGTTAACTATTGCAGACTTATTATACGTCGTTGATTCAAATATAACATCTCGCGATTTTGATGAAACTAAGCTGGAAAAAGATAAAGTCAGAGTAAGAGATGTCATTATCAATCGTATTTATATGACATATTATGATAAAGTTTCTAATATAAAGGAGCCAAAGGATTTATTAAATGAAATTAAAAGAATTAAAGAAAATGAAATCAATTTATCTACTGCAAGTTTGAAAAAACAGCTCCATAACATTAAATACAGACCGAATAAAGAAAAGGCTTCCGCATTTTGGGATAAGTTCGATAATATAGTTCGATTATATAATAAATTGCCCGATACTCCACCTTTGTCCGATGTAGAAATTCGTGATGCATTTTTTGAAGCTATCGTTTCGAATCTGCCACAAGTCAGAGAAACAGAGTTTCTAAATAAAAATGCAACAGGCAAACTGTTGTCAGTAAGTCAATTAAAGGACTATATTATACAGCAGGAAACAGCTCGAGAAACATCAACTGGAGGAACAAACCATGGCCAAAAGTTCGAATCAGCTGGAATAAAAACGTACCACGCGCAAAATATAAAGCCACACTGCTTCAACTGCGGTAATAAAGGGCATAGAAGCGAGGACTGCAAAAGGCCTGGAAAGATGTGCTTCAATTGTAAGCGATATGATGGACATATTCGAGTCGATTGCTCCTATAAGGGAGAACAGCTGGAAAAGATTCTTCAAGAAAATGAGAATCAAAGAAGGTATGAAAATTCATTTTCTTTCCGGGGTGGTAAACGTGGAACTTATCGTCGTGGCGGTAAACGTAATGCGGATGCACCGAAAAGCAACAATGTTAAGAAATTTAAGTCCGATAAAGGCTCAAATCGTGGAAATTCACGTGGAACGAAAGGTCAAAACAAGCCTAATGAAAAGAATAAGGCAAACTCTGGTAAGTGTGAAGCTCTCTATGCGAACATGTGCGACGTTGTAGAATCTAGCGAAAATCAATTGATCAGATTTTGCAGATTGCAGATTCTGGTGCTACAGAACACATGACCAACTCAAAATTGATTTTTAGAACGTTTGATAATTCAAAACAGCTTGATATAAAATGCGCAAATGACAATGATGCTGTAATTATGAAATCGGAGGGAGTTGGTTGTGTTTCTGGTCACATGAGTAGTGATGATGTTTTATGCTTGAATAATGTAATTTACGCAAAATCATTATCAGAAAATCTATTATCACTAAGAAAATTTGTTGATAAAGGCTTGAGTATTTATCTTGACAATAAGCGAATTGATATCTTTGACCCAAAATCAAACACTGTTTTTGTTTCTGGAATTTATGAAAAACCGTTTTGGGTGATAGAATTGGAAATGGATAAAATCAATGAAACGGAAATTCCTTTAAAATCGCGTACAAGTAAAGTAATCGCCTACATTTCAATAAGGCGTCAGGAATATCCGTACAAAGCGGTTACATATACTAAACAAAATAAGCTTGAGGAGAAAATGAATGTTGATAATACGGAAAATCACGATCAGTCTAAGCTTCAAAAAGAAATTGTTGACAAAGATGGAACTTCTCAGCTGGAATATAATAATACTGATCAATCCGTTAATCAAACATTTAATGAACATGTGCAGACCGATTTCAATACATCAGATACAGAATTTGACAATAATGAGCCGAGCTCTGGTTACTCTAACTTTGAAAACACGTTGAGAGATAGAAAAATTTGTAATGTAAATAAGTCTGATGATATTGAAAACGTAAATTACGAGTTCGGTGCGGGTAGTAGAGTTAATGAATTGAATACCAATAAAGCTATGTTATGGCATGTCAGACTTGGACATGCATCATTAAAATATTTAAAAGAATTTCAAAGAAAATTTCCTGATATTAAAGGTATTCAAGACATTAAATTCGATAACTCTGTACTGGATTGTGAAGCCTGCATTGTTTCAAAATTCAATAAATTACCCTTTAGCTCGACTAGACAAAGAGCGAGTGAACCACTCCAAATTGTTCATGCAGATACAATGGGTCCTATTAGTCCTACGTCGCATCCCAAAAAATACAAATTTATATCTGTATTTATAGATGATTATTCTCGTTTGGCAATGGCATATCCCATGAAACATAAGACCGAAACCGGAAACTGTTTGGAGTTGTTTATAAAAAGCTCGAGAAATTTACTTGGTAAAGACTCCAAATTCTGTTACCTTAGATGCGATCAAGGAGCAGAATTTACAGGTGGATATACGCTGGAAGTCTTGGATAAATTTGGTGCTGAGTTGCAACTAGCCAGCCCTGATACACCAGAACATAACTGTGTTGCCGAAAGGTTCAACCAAACTATCCAAAAGAAAACGAGATCTCTTATATACGATACTCAATTGCCTGAGAATATGTGGGATTTAGCTCTGAATGCGGCCGTGTATTTCTATAATAGGACACCTCACAGCTCGAATGATATGGTACCTCCTCTGCAAAAGTTCGAACCCAAATTGAAACTCAATTTAAATCAATTAAAATGCTTTGGAAGTATTGCATATATTAAGGTACAAAGAAAAACAGGGCCTAAGTTCGATCAGCTGGGAAAAAGAGTAGTTTTGATCGGATATAAACCGGCTGGATACTTGTTTTTGAAGCCGGAAGAAGGCAAATACTACGAAAGTAGAGATGCTCGATTTAATGAAAAAATTGTCTTTGGTGACAAATACAACAAAAACAGTATCAAGGACTGGAATAACACACTGGAGGCAGTAACCAATGAAACAGGATTAAATAAGCTTGATGAAGACAAAACTGTTCCGATCTCTGAAACGGAGGGAGAGAAACGGAAACGAGGACGTCCGAGAAAACAGATTGAAATCGAGCCTACACCAAAGTCAAACATGGTCGAATCCGAACTCACACAGCTGGAATATAATGAAGTAAGTGTTCTAATCGCTAGAACACAGGGTGATCCAATTTCATACAAAGAAGCTATGAGCTCTGAAAATAATTTCGAATGGCAAAAAGCCATAAAAAGTGAGTTGGAATCCATGAAGAAAAATGAAGTTTGGGAAATTGTTGATAAACCTCTAATAAAAGGAGGAGAAAAACCAAACATCATTGACTCAAGGTGGGTGCCAAAAACAAAAGTTGGATTAAACAATGAAACCAAATACAAAGCTCGATTAGTTATAAGAGGTTTCAAAGATCGAAATAAATACAACCTGGCTGAAACATATGCCCCTGTTTCTGGACTTGCACTCATAAGATCAGTGTTAGTTCTAGTCAACAAGTTCGATTTTGAAATCCGACAGCTGGATGTTAAAACTGCTTTTCTGAATGGAAAAATAGATTGTGAAGTCTATATGGAAATTCCTGAGGGAGTTGACTGCTCAGCAGAAATCAGAAATAAGAAAGTCTGCAAAATTCAACGAGCTCTGTATGGATTAAAAATCAGTCCGAAGAAATGGTATGAAAAATTCACTGAAACAGCAGTCAAGCTGGGACTACAGGCACATAATTCTGAGCCATGTCTGTTCACTTGGCGACAAGGAAAGAATCAACTAATATTATTGGTTTATGTCGATGACATACTTATAGCCAGTAATGACAAAAGTAAGCTGGAAGAAATGTCGAAAATGTTTAAGCTGGAGTTTGAAATGTCTGATCTCGGAGAACCTAAGAGCTTCTTGGGTATTGAGATAAATCGAGACAGAGAAAATCATGTCATGAATCTAACACTGGAAAAGTATATCGACAAAATGTTAAAAAGGTTTGGATACAGTGAAGCACACCCACAAAGAACACCTATGGTCACAGCACAAGTAATAAATCGTCAGAGAAGAGAAAGAGAGGAAGACGATAATCAGCTCGAGGAAAAATCTGGTAATACCAGATATAGGGAAATTGTGGGTTCACTATTGTATCTAGCAAATACTGTACGTCCTGATATAGCTTACGCTGTAAATGTTCTGAGCAGACATCAGATCAAACCAACTAAGCTGGAATGCTTAATGATTCAAAGAGTCTGTAGATATTTAAAACACACCAAGAGTAGAGGTTGTAACGTGGAATTTTCCCGCCCGCACGGGAATTCCAGTTAGTGTACAATTATTTATATTTGCGCGGCTATCTTCCTTTCTCCAGCTCGTGATGTTCCTGCAGATGGTAGAAAACGGGAAAGTGGTGGCAATTAGGTTTAAGCAAATATTTAACAACAATAATTCAGATTAACAAACACAAATATATTGTAATTCCTCTCTATACATTTAGATGCGGCAAACATATTTGATTGACTCGACATAACTCATGGGCTCGCTGCCAAATTACTAACTCCCAGTAATGATTGTGGATTGCTAAGGGAAAGGCCGCGAAAGTTTCCTCTACGAATGATTCTAATTAAAGAAAACTCTAAGAAAAAAAGAAACGCCATCCGCTGAAAAACGCGCGAAAAGATCCACTATGCCACGCGACCCGAGTTTCACAGCGTCCTGAATGTTCCCTCATTAAAGCAATTTCAATCTTTATATTTTCAACTTCTTACCAATACAATTTCCGCTACCCACAAATTCCCTCTACTTTCCTCCAAACTTCCAAAAATCCTCCACAATTCCAAACTAGATAGATCGGCTCGCCTGGTCAACTCCAAGATGGCTTCTGGGCTACCGAGAAAAAACTATTGCTGCTAAAATACAACTGAATCAATCAGGCACCAGGAACGGAATGGCCGAGGCCAACGCTCCGGTCGAGGAAGGATGCCGCATTTTCCCACCCGACCTCCTTCTTCACGGAAGCATAAGCCCGGCCTCCAAGATTACACAATTGGTCCTATCTCCTAGAAAAATCCCCTATTGGTTTCCCGAAACTACCACCAATCTATTCCTTTATCAGTGAGTCTCCTCCAGCGCCCTCTTTTCCAAATCCAATTTTATCATTGGTTAGAAAATCAATTAACGTCCTCTACTATTTCCTTTAATATGCAAATTCGCGCCCCCTTTATGGATATCGATCAATCAATCAATCATGTCGATATCCATCCAGTGGCTCCACCTATAGATAATCTGTAAGCCGCGCGATATTTGAAAATCCTCTATCATCCTCGAGTAAACCATAGCACTACATATATCGAGTCCTAGCCCGTATATTCCTCTATACGTCTCTATGACGTCCGCGAGTTAACGTAAAGTCAACTCTGAGCGCTCCAAACGCCGTCAACTTCGCGCCACTATATCCCTCTCACTCTCTCTCAAGCGCGCACTATCTCTCTCTCTCTATCTCACACACGCTCGACTCCCCCTCTCTCGCTCACGCTCACACTCGCGCTCTCCCCTCTACACACCGCCGCATGCATGTAACCGCGTGCGCGCGGCCGCCGGCTCGCTTCCTGCCATGCCCCCTCCCGAGCGCCAACGCGCCGCGCAGGTGGGACTCGGGAGCTCACATCCTGCGCTCCGCACGCGGCCGGTCAGAGGCAACTCCTGCGAGCGCCACCGAGCGCTGGCTCCGCTCCAGGAGCTGTCAACTCGCCGAGTGTGAGTCAGCTGGCCGTGCAACAATGATCACGACGCAGCAATAATTATTGCTACGTCGCAAGGTTTAAAGTTTACAGGTAAGCTTGATGACATACAAGGGTTTTCTGATGCGAGTTTTGCTGACTGTAAAAACTCACTGACGACCAGTGGATTTGTCGTCAAGTTGTTTGGAGATACAGTAGCTTGGAAAACGCATAAACAAAACTATGTTGCTTTGTCAACATGTCAAGCCGAATATATGGCTATGAGCGAAGCATGTCAAAGCATGGTCGCTTTAACAAATTCCCCTAGCTTGATTATAGACTGTAATTTCTTGCCTATGACACTCTGGTGCGATAATAGAGCAGCGATAGCTAGCTCTCAGGTAAATACCACTAATAAACTAAAACATATGTCCGAAGTTCGAGAACATTATGTTCGAGAATGTGAAACAAGAAATCTGATCAAAGTTAGCTGGATCGCTTCGAAAGATCAAATAGCCGATCTATTTACCAAAGCTTTACCGTTCGATTTACATTTAAAGCTGACTAATTTAATTCTTAATACTGATTTTAATAATTGATATATTCATCTTTACAGGAGAAACAAGTTAGCTGGATCAGCTGGAAGTGCTCGGGAGGGAGTATCAGGATCTAGAAGCGAGCAGCTTCAGCCTGCACCAAGCTCTATGAGCCCCCCCCCCCCACTCCTAAGGACTGAGCGTCGAGGAGCGGCGAGACCGCTTAGTTGTCCGACGGACTTTGATCAGAGAGCAAGCTCCATTAATTACTATCTTCAAATACAAAGCTCGATTATTGATTAATAATAAATAAGTATATTAAGTAAATAAATTCTCTGTTTTATTTATTTACTTCTGCGGCACACAAGGAAAAACCCCAACAATACATCATACTGAAAGTATTTTTCCTGGAAACTAGAGAAAATTTCCTTAAAAAATTATTCTATGCATTTTCGACGAAAAACGCTTCACTGAGAAGCTACAAATTAATGAAAATATGCAAAAAATGTAAAAACCAGAATTTCATGGACTTTGACCCGAAGGCAGTTTATGCGAAAAATCTGAAAAAATTCATGAGATCCCGTGACATGCTCTAGAACGATTTCTAATAATTTTTTTACAGTGTTAAAAATTTCATCTTCGATTTAACAGAGAGTCACCCATATACATAAATACACCCACTAATGCAGTGCTACGATAAAGCCATCAGTTCTCATCATTTTCACGCGTATAAGCGTGCTTTTCAATGGTGCGCAAATAAAGAAACAATAGATAAGTGCTGCGCACTGACTGTGATACTTAATAGCCGTAATCGACATGAATGACCGACTGGAAATTTTTGCGAGGACACACTTACTAGACCTATTATTTTTGGTTTCTGGTGCCCTTCTAATGATGAGAAACTGTAAAAAGATATTGATTGTCCGAAAAGATATTATGAAAAAATCAAAAATCTTTATACGTTTTCTTTCGTACTTTTACAATACACCGTATTATTTGAATATTCTAAATCCCTCTCGAATCAACTTTACATGTATATACTCTGTAGGAAAAAAGTGCAGTAAAAGAATTTTAAATCAAGTCTAAATTTTGTTTCACACCTTTGAATCAAAAACCGATCGTTCATTCAAATCCTTGTAGCTTTCTATCCAAGCACTCGGATTTAACGTTTTATAGCTCAAATTAAAGTACGTGGTGCACTATATACCTATATGATTCTCACATATGCTTCTCTCATAGCTTACCGCATGAGAAAACTCAAATTTAGATTAATTAGAAAAAACTAAAAGAAAAGTGCTTCAATTAACAAGGATTTGAAAAAGGCGAATACCGCCTAATTTAGATGAAATGACACGATTGTTTCAAAATCGGGAGAATTTTCACTTTCTTCAAATCCTCAGAACTATTTTTATCCAGTTATTCGTTTCCTGCGTTTAGCAGCTTTAATCAAAGCTCTTCTCTTATAATTTTTTATTATTTAGTAATTTTAATTTTAATTTCCGAACGCGGAGGACTATATACATGGATTTTTAAAAATTTCGACGTGATTGAAAACTCTTTTACTGCACCTTCTTCCTATATATGTAAAGCTGAACAAGATTGAGAATATTAAAATAATACTCGCGAAAATTTGTCGGACCGTCAGATCGCGGAATGTTACATGCCTATGGTATGTGTTGGGAAATCTGATGGTCTTAATTGCAGACCTGGCAGCAATACCTTGGCAAAACTTCTTACAGATTATTTCATAAGAAAATCAGAAGAAATTAATTTTTAGCAGAGAAAATAATACGTTATAAAACGCGCAAAACATGAGGTTTTTGTCAGAGTTTTCTCCTCTCGGTTATAGTGAAACTTGATTTTTTATTATAGTCCACATCCCGCTTGCTCAGTACCAAATTCTTACATTCAAATTAAGTCGCATGAAAAATGTTTAGTTTGTGCACCGCGGGCGTGCAAAGAATCTTTTATATTTTATACATTATGCATTTATGAGAAATCTAATGTCATAAAGTATTGCGAAAATATGACGATAGTAGTATGTACGAGCGAAACGAGACTGAAATCTCAAGCGTGATTTAGCATATCTCTGCATTTTCGACACTGATGTGGCTCGAAACCATGTTTTGTATACGTCGTACCAAGACAATTTTAGAATAAATTGAACTTTAATGATTACCTCGTTAAGAAAAAAAGAGAATATAAATAACATTACAATTTAATACACTAATTAAATTTTTTAAGTAAATGTTAAATTGTTGTGAAACTATATGAATAGACAAAACGTTGCATTACAAGAAGTTTCACGAAAATCTACCTTGAGCTTTTAAAAAAAATCATTTTTAAAATGAATTTTGCTGTTAATATGATGTTTAGTCGGTATTTGAATGATCATCAATTGTATGAAAAATTAAAAATAATATAACTAACTTCCAATGTTAAGACGGCAGTCCTTTGCTCTGCAGTTAAATAGTGAAGAGAAAAGAAAGGCGTAAATTTGGAAACGAGATTAGTTAAAATGCAGCATCAGAACAAGTTGTTTATGAGATTCGAGTATCTTCCCTTAATAAATTTCATTCATTAGTCTGCGAATGCTCCAAGCTCCTCTTTCCTTCTTTGCGTAAATATGTCACGTTTTGTCACTCTACAGTTTAAAATGGCCGCTTCCCTTTCTCATCCGTAAATTATCCAGTCGTGCGCATACACTTATAAATCATCTGCAAAATAGGCGCACACTTTTTCCACTATTCTTATAATGCAACAACAGCATCTACAGCTCTACAGCTCGAGAGATTCTTATTGAAACTTTATACTTTGCGCTATAAATAATAAAGCATATGCAGTACCTGTACAGAGAGTACAAACTCGCGATCAGCAAGCGCACAACGGAAGATCCAAATGCGCCAGGCTCGCGTACTAATAAAAATATGAAAATCCACTAGAATCTACTTTTCTTTATATTTTTTTACGAGGCGCGAGATTGCCTCGAGCTCAGAAATTCATGAAATGGCAGACGAAATTTCCATGCATTTCACTGCTACGTATTAAGTGTCGAAACGTGTCCCTTGCTCTTTTGAAAAAAATTAAATAAGTACCAGCCACGTAGAGGCAGCCTGTATAAACAGAATGTCGGATTTCGGTCTTAATAATGCGATTCGATAGATAAAGAAATTTGAAGACACAATGTATACTTCAATTTTAATTATCAAAGAGCTATATTCGGAAAAGAATATGATTTTCATGAATTGCTTATTTTTCATTAGCTTTGTATCGTCTTTAATTGTTTTGATGGGAAGGATTCTAGATAAATATAATAGGAGAAACAAGTTTAATCAAGCCGAGAAGTGTAAAGGTTGAGAACGGGCGATAAGTATATTCGGCTGTATAGTGACTGATGAAGGATGAAAAGTGTACTCACCAGCAGGAGTGACCCTAGTGAGCGGCGCTGCTGGGGCAGGGGGTACCGAGCCCGCGATGCTGTAGAGAGTCTGGCCACTGCCGTATCTAAGGGCAGCGCCACCCCCGCAGTGATAGGGGGTCGTGGGGGTGGCGAGATCCTCGGAGTTGCGGGCGATGACCGAGATCTCGTCGAGCTCGTGGCCGCTATCGTAGTGAAAGAGCCGCGTGGCGCTCGTGCTCGCGGCGGCCCCTCCGCCTCCGTCGCCCCCGTGTGAATCCGATCTGCCGGAGCCGCTTCTCCCATAGCCGTGGCCTGCACCCCCACTGCTACCACCGCCTCCTCCTCCGCCACCTCCTCCTCCTCCTCCGCTACGGCCACGAAGCGACTGCACCAGCCGCTTTGCGCCGGAAGACATTCCACGCAGGTGATCCAGCCTTGCCTGCTTCTGCTGCTTCTACTGTGCAGGAGAAAAGTCCGATCAACACTTTTTTAATTTCTTCATAAACTAGCTAATTCGTAATGAAACTAGCTAATTTATCGTTAAGTTTCTACCAGGGTTCTTTACCATCGAAAATTTTACCTAATATCTCGAACATGGTAAGCTATTCATGAATTGTAAAATTTCATGAATATTTCATTGTAATATTTAATTTCTTCATTTTTTTCAAGTAATTCGACCCGTTCCCTAATTTGCAAATTAATCCTTTCCAATTGACGTTGAACAATTCTGTGACGTTAAACATTTCATAATAAACATTGTTAATAGAAGAATTTTTACCTTAATGTTCAAATTTTTATAGTCCATCAAATTTATAATAACTCAATAAAATTGAATAGAAGTTAAAACGTTTGCCAACACAATTGCGCGTCACTTGCCTGTTGTATGTCTGCTACACAGTTGCAATTGCCTGTGCAGTAGACGCAGCAGCTTTAACCTCAAATTTTGATACTTAAATATGTTTCTAAATATTAGATTAAGACTGCAATAATTTAAAATTTAGAAACACATTCACAAATCATTACTTAATCCGATTTCACTAGCTTTAGAGACAGTCTTATTAAAAAGTTTGCTGTAAAAATACAAATACGTCCGGCCCCCATAAGCTCAACGTATTTTCCCGGCTCGATTTCGCCATCTTGTCTACCTAAATATGTATATGGTCTCGTATTACCCTATTACCTAATATTCTCGGTAAGAATTGACATGGAGGTTCCATAACCCTCGGGTCGCGGGTTTCAACGAAACTTGGTTAAAAGGTTTGTTTTGTTATAAAACTGAAAATCCTCAAGGCATTTTGTCAAATCAATGAAATCGAATACTTTTTAATTTATCTTTCACTGAATATTACTCCTATTATATAGAGTTAGAGTAAAGAAATGTCCATTTCTTTCATTTACGTCCATTTAAATTTTACGAATGATTAATATTTTAAATCCCAGAAACAAGTAAAAATTATTAGTAATATAATGTACCAATTTAATTAAAGGTGCTTTTCTTATCTGGAAGTTACTCTATAACTCTAATATTATAAGAGTAATATAATTCAATAAAAGATAAATTAAAAACAAAATGACTAACCTTTTTACCAAGTTAACATAAAAAAATCGTCTAAGAACTCGTTCGCTCGAGGAAGGATGCATTCGCATGAACGGCAGGAGTGCCCAATAAACAAAAATCGCTAAGTCACGCGCTTGCCTCGTTTTTTACGTATCAAACTATAGCGACCTCCGCGAACAACACGTAAGCTCTAAAATGGATATTTTGAATTTGCCGAGATACTCGATCTCGCGAATTTTGCCTTTATTGCACAAGCGGAAAACGCCAAGCATTTGGAATTTCAATGGATTTAAAATAGGCGCCTCGTCGCTCGGCATCACCGAACAACTTTAATTTCAAAGTGTAATCAAATGTAAAAAAAGCGAGTTGTTGTAAAAAAAACGTGTACGCCTCTCGAAGAAAGAAAGAATGGCGAAAAACCAACAACTCGGTCGTATTACATCAGCATACTTTTACATATACTTATCCTGAGGACGACGCTCGCGACGTGCACTCAAGATCCACATCATATTGTAGCTCTCGCGATATTACGACGCTATCCGTCTTCCCAGCGGCAGTGCCGCACAAAGGTTCGCAGGCAAACTACACGACTATAACGCGTTCCCTCATGCGAATTTCGTAAACCCTATAGGCTTGCTCACCTCCCACACGCCTATACTTGTATCGCAAAATCCAGCGATTCTTTGTAATGTTTGTATACTCGTATACCTGATTCAAGGGCGTCGTCCCTCCAAATATCTCTCAATATTTTTATGCAAATTAAGGACGTTTTCCTGTCAGATTTCTTTTTAGTAGTTCCCTTGCTTATCGACATTCAGTAGAAACTTGGCAACGCTGTGCGCGCTCTATATGTATACAGGGATATATTGAATTGACATTATTATGATAATAAAATAAGTACATCAGAAACCAAAATGTTAAATATACGTTAAAAATAATTGAAGCGTTTAATACGTTTGTAGGTCATATATGAATACGTACTGTTTTGTCATTTTTTTTTTTAGATTAAAAGTTGTCTGAATTATTATTGTTGAATGTTAAATAGTTTTTTAACCAATAAATATATATATTTATATAAAATAACTCTTTAAAAGATTATCCGTAAATACATAGTATCGATCAGTTATTCTAATCGATTTCAAAAATATTGCTTTTTCAGGATGCGGCGTTGCCAAGTTCATCTTACATGTGTTATTTCAATAAAACCCTTTATCAAATCACAATATTTCAATAAAACTGCCATTGATCATCAAAAAACTGTACACATGTGTCATTTCGAAAAGGTCTTATCGATTACTTTAATTGCTGTGTCCCATATGACCATGTGTTAAACTGCATATAAGTATTTTCTCCAATTTCTTCTAATTTCACGTTATAACGTGTGCTCAAACAACGCGTGCAAGTTCATAATAGTCTAAACTATCGTACCATTGAACAGCAAGTTCTGCAATAATTGTTTTGGTAGGGCAACACCCTTAAATGTGTGGCAAGGAAATCACGGTTGAAGAAAATATAATAATAATATTTTACTTAAAAATGAAATGAATAGTGATGCGCAAATGTGGTTGCAAGCTCAGTTTCTGTCTAAATGTGTACTAAAACAGAAGAAGAATAGTGAGGGGAGAAAAATAGAGCCCGCATAAAGTTGTAACAGTGTATAATATTTACCTCGCACGATCCACCTTCGACTTCCGAGCGCGCGCCGGCCTGTCCTAGTCGTCTGTCTCCAGATCGGCGGTCACCGATATCTTGAGCCTCTCATCGCGGCATCGGTTTTCAGCTAACGTTTTCCCGTCCTTATCCTTGTCACTGGAAGTCCGAGAGAGAGAGAGAGAGAGAGAGAGAGAGAGAGAGAGAGAGAAAGAGAGAGTCGAAGCTCTGCCTCCTTTTTCCCTCCCTAGTGCAGCGCGAAGCCACAGGCTCTCCTGCGTCTCCTCGAGCTTGCAACGCTAGATCGGCTCTCGGCCTGCATGACTCACTCCTCGAGCCGCACCTCGTGAGAAGCCGCTTTCCTCGCCTGCATCTGCTCGCAGCTCTTTCCTCGGCCTCTCTCGCTCGGTCCGTTACCACCCAAGCATATCCGATTCTTTCACTGGACAGCTGTAATCTCGAGCAGCGCACGCAACAAGTGCCCCCCCCCCCGCCCCTGTCTTCGCCGCGATGGGCTCCGCTCCCTTCCCTTCCTCTTCGTGCCGTTCTTGAGAGGCTGGCTTTCTCCTTGAGATTCAGCGCTCGATCGATTCAGCAAGCTGCAAACAAAAAACAAACATGCTTTGTGTTAAAAGTAATACTCTGATCTTCTTTGTATCGGGGCAAGGGAAAGTTAGCGGAAATTTGCGTCGGCTTTTAATGAGAGCCAAGTCGGGAGTTTCATGTAGACCTCAAACTTGCAATGTACTACTATCTGATTTCTAGTCTACTGCGAACTGTACTCGACTATCCTGTATTATGTGAAGAGTTATTAATTTATGGGGGGTGTACGAAGCCGAATTCGGCATTTCTAGCAATTACTCCTAACTGTACAGTTAGAAAAGTAGATTTGTAAATTTTAACTCCTTGCTCTGAACGTTACGTTGACAATAGCACCTGTCGGAACTTTATCCCAAGTTACTTGTCCCCACGATCGTGTGTCCGAATATTCCGACTCACAACTAGATACATCCACCGACTAGAGCAACTAGAGCGCAGTGCAAAATGCCATTGTGTAAAGACAGAACGAATATAATAATCCTATATCCTCAGATACGCGCAAAGAAAGAACTATGTAGTCGATCGTTTGCTTGCACGTCCCGCATTCACCAATTCGCCTCCAATCAATTCGAGCAGCCGATGGTCTCCAGCAAAATTGTGGAACGGCTGCGAAGCTGCAAGCAGCAATTGTCTTAGTTGTCCTTGACAAGATTCGTCGTCGAGGAGGACGACTAACTCGAGAAGAGCGAGATCCCCATGCGTTTTTTTTTGTTTTTGTTGAACAGCTCGTTTGCTTGAAATTTTCTAAAGTCATGATTGATATATCTATATGAGGAAATCTGCGTAGAGTTGGCAATTTTTTTACCGAAAAGTGGAAAGTGAGTAATTTTGAGGGCACACTAACCAGACTAGGTTTTTTACACTCGTTAAGACATACAATAAAAGAAAACTGACCGAAATACATCGGCGCCCTATGACAATAAAAAGTTACGGGCCAAAAACGGGCTAAAAGTTTAACGGGCTAAAAGTTTAACATCAGGCCGTATGTTAAATAAAATTTCCGATAAATTGAATTAAAGTACTTGAAAAGGCCTTTCATTTGGATATAAATTTGTCTAAATCGGATGCACTGGTCAAAAGTTTCGCACGTTCGCAGACCACGAACTTGGATTCAGGCTTTTACGGAAATATTCGATTTTCAAATCCTCATACCTTTCGATCCAATAACCTAACGTTTTCAAAGTGTAATAGTTCAAATTAAAGCTCTCAACTTCTACTTTTTGCTAAATTGTCTAAAGTTTAGGTTTCTCATGCCATATGTTATATAGATGCTTTTCAAAATCAGTAAAAAACAACCAAATATATATATATATATATATATATATATATATATATATATATATAGATCATCGCACAAAAAAAATTTGAGATCTGATAAATTATTATGAAATTAGAAGAAAAGAGCTTTAATTTGAGATATCAAACGTTGAAAACGTACGACTGGGTCAAAATTGAGAAGGATTTCAAGAAACGTAAAATTCTCTGGATTTTGTCAAGCATTTACATGGAAAAAAGCGTTAAAATAATCTTGTTCTTCTATTTATTTAAAACCTCATGATTTGCGACCCAATTAATCGTTTTCAACATAGTCTGGGCGCCAGCGGGCGTCTACGTGGACTTTTCGAGTCCCCTCGGTATCTTGTGTGTACTTTATGTTTTTTGGGGTGTTGAATCCATTTTTTGAGGTTACCAGACCCAAAAGTGGTGCATTTCCTAGTTATGACTATTTGCTGACCATTTACGGGTAAAATTCGATTTTATTAAAGATATTTTTTATTATTGTTTGAACCCATTGTTTACAATATCACAATGAATTTTAAGCCGAGTAAGGTTATAGTAAGGTATATTCAATGCTATTACAAATATATATTTAATAATTAAATTGAAAAATTGATAATCATCAATTATCTCTCTACGTCCTCACGTATATTCTTATACAATTCATTTCCTTAGCAAAATATCGTTTTTTGATAAATATATCCTATACATTTTAAGTCTATTTTAGAAAAAGTTTAAATTTACGCGCGATTTGAAACTTGCGCGAAAGCCTGCGCACTAGTTCATAATTGCAATTGCAAAACCTATTCTACAAAGTTTTGTGATTGTAAATCATCAGGTTTGCCATGCATCTCGTTTTGTATTTGTAGATCTCATAATACGTGAAAAACATACTTTAATTTTAAATAATATACTGTTATTTCATTTAGTAATACATAAATATTTACTTTTATGACGATCAGTGATGCATGCATGCATACATACGTTTGTAGGTGTCAATAAAGACATAGCGTCAACGACGTGTTTATCAATTCTTAGGCTTACTTATCTAATATTCTTTTTTTAACGTTAAATTACCTAAATCTGCTTTAAATCGATTGTCACTTGTAAAAAAATGATTCCAAACAATAATTACAATTTTAAAAAAATTCCTTTTAAAAAAATCGAACTTTACCCGAAAATGTTCAGAAAATGGTCATAACTCGAAAACGCACCACTTTTGGATCTGATAACTTCGAAAAATGGATTCAGCACCCCAAAAAACATAAAGTAAACACAAGTTACTGAGGGGACTCGAAAAGTCTACGTAGACCCCCCCCCCCCCGCTGGCTCCCGGAGTAACGTTTATAATCTCAAATTAAAGTTCTTTTCTTCTACTTTCATAATAATTTATCAGATCTCAATTTTTGAAAATTGGATTGGTCGATTGGATCTGAAGGTACGAGGATTTGAAAAAAAGCAAATTTCGCTTTTTTCCATGAAATTAATCGATTTCGAAAATCCGGAGATTTTTCTCTTTCTTCAAATGCTGCTAACTTTTAATTTAATCGCTTAAAGTAAAGCTCTTTTCTTTTTCTTTTGTGCTAATTAGTCAAAGTTTCAAATTTATTACGTGGTGTGTTATATATATGCTTTCAAAAAACGATCTATTTGAAAAGCATATATATAGCTCATCATAAGCGGAAAGAAAAAACGCTCTAGTAATCGAAAAGTTCAAAAAAATGCCTTTAATTTTACATATTGAACATTGCAAACGGATGCTTGGATCAAAAGTTAGAAGGATTTTAAGGGAAAAAGGTAAAATCAAATATTTTCGTAAAAGCCTGAATCCAAATTCTTCGACTTCAAATGTGCGAAATTTTTGACCAGTGTATCCGATTTAGACAAATTTATATCCAAATGAAAGGTCCTTTCAAGTGCTTTAATTCGATTTATCGGAAATTTTATTTATCATACGCCTGTTGTTAAACTTTTAGGAGGAAAAAAACGCGAAAAAATTAGCGTATTTTTTTCAGTTTTTGACCTGCAACTTCTTATTATCATAAGGCGCCGATATATTTTGGTCAGTTTTCTTGTATTGTATGTCTTAACGAGTGTAAAAAATCTAGTCCGGTTAGTGTGCCCTCGAAATTACTCACTTCCCACTTTTCGGCCAAAAACTTGCCAACTCTCCGTAGATTTTCTCATAGAAGACACGAACGTCGGAGAAGCTCAACTGCATCGAAGATCGAATAGCTCGGAAATAATTGATCAGCCATTGATGCGTCTACGCGTAATTGAAATTTTCGCTCTTTCACTTTTGCCCTCTTGCTTCGTTCACGGGCTATCAGACAAATTCGCTCGACTGTATTTTTTATGAGCCAGTAGTTGGAGAGAGCAAGAGCTGAAAATAATACGTCAAGCCAAGCGAATGCGACAGCTCAATATCCAACGAGCTTTATTCAGTTTTGGCTGCCTTCCACGCGCCGGCGCGGCTGCTCGTTCCTCGACTCTTCATTCTATATAGAGCTATAGAGATGGGAAAATCCATAAAATCAATTCAGTTTTTGGAATCCTAAAATTTAAAAACCTTAAAATTTAACCTCCTTTACCGAATTTTTTCTCGTTATTGAAGCAGCTGCTGCCACTGATCGCATAAAAACGTTTTCTCACGCGCAATAGAAGGAGCGGCATCGATTTTGTTTATATCTCCATAAATAATACATTTATATATATAATGTAGTAATTTCTATCTTTTATTTTGAGGCGCGCTCTCAATACTCAATTAATTTTATGGACTTTCTCATAAAAATTCTTACATTATATTGCCGCACTGCTGCTGTACGCACGTGTCTACCTCGGAAGGTCATGAGCATTCAACCGTAACAGCTGCTAAATCTTTAAAGCAGCTCTAAAATCTCTCTTTGTATACAAAAATTTTTGGCCCGAAGTGACAGACAATTTCAGAAATGTATCTAAAATTATTTTCGAGCATTCAAATCTTCGTCTTAAAATTAAAATGGACTTCTGTCAGTACCAGTCCTTTTGTACAATTCCACTAAGTTATGTTTCGGGAGTCAGCATGAAAATGATTAATTAGGGCCATTTCCTTACTCCATACGGAAACTTGTCAATATATTTAGAGTCCTTTTTATTGGTTTTTATTCCTTCCGCTAGATAGATCACCATATTTTGTGTTCCACTAGCTATATTTGTAATTGTTTTTCATAACACCCATTCCCGGCATATCATGTTGCGTCTAAAATAAGACTACTCGTCATCTTACTGATAAGCACAGCGAGTAGTCCGGGACGAAATGCACTTTTATATACAGTTTGCAAAAATGATTAAATTTCAACCTTTGTTATAAAAAAAATTTTGGCTCGAAGTGACAGATAATTTTAGAAATGTATCTAAAGTTATTTTCGAGTATTAGAGTCTTTGTCTTAAAATTAAAAAAGAACCGCTGCCAAGTCCCTGGTACTTAGCTTCCTTCTAAACAATTTTTTTCACATGCATAAATGTATATTTAAATGTTTTGCCAATTTAATATTATTGTGAAAACGATGTCAACGTTATAAATAACACGTTAAATGCATTTTAATTGTTTCTGCGCTTGTCGATAAAAATATAGAGAAATAAACTTTCTAATTAACTATGATATATGATATCGATAACTTATGGATTAAGAATTAAGAATTTAAACGGAATAGATTGAAAATTCTCAAAATTATCTTTCTTTCTCCCTCACCCATGGTCATTTACATTGTTTCTTTCAACGTCCTTCCTAGTTAACAACCATATTACTGTGCGATTGGATCAAATCCTATATGCATTACCGAATGGAGTAGGGATATGACGACGAGGGGCTTTACCTCCTAATACAGATGCAAAAACTGGGAAATCTACATAAGGCAGCGCTTCGTACGGGCCGGCGGATGGGGAAAAATTCAATAATTTAAAGATGGATCGGTGAAATGAAAAACGCTTTCTTTTACCGCTTTCGGACAAGAAGTTGATATCTAGTGGTATACATACGTTCATACATACATAAATGCATCTGCACATTTTAGAATCATCTTAGAATCATGTTTTGAGTGTTTTAAAGTAAACTTGTAAAAATCATTATCACAAAGCTTTCTCTAGGAGGAAGCAAAAGTACTTTTCTTTGGTCTAGATTTTGAAGACAAAAAATTGTTTAAACTAGAGCTTTCGGACCGATGGGGTTTTCTTCTGTAAGCCAAAAGGTGATAAAAAATGCCAAGGAACAGGAGAAATGTAGAACATGAAAATTTAACACGTATGGAGAAAAAAAGAAAATCTGCTATTCGGATTTTTATGATTTTCTTGTAACGGGCATAACTTTTGATCAGAGCATCGAATCTGGGCTTTTTTTTTAATTAAAGCTCTTTTGTTATAATTTATTGTCGTGCAATTCGAAATTTTATTGGTGCCTCGGGGACATTCGCAATAATTATTACTCCAGTATTTTGAATTGTAGTAATTTTTTGCAAAAAAACGTAAGATAGCTCAGAAATATGGTTGCCAGTAACTTTTCCTGTATTCCTTAACACTTTTTTATCATCTTTTGGCTTACAGAAGAAAGTCCGATCGCTCCGAAAGCTCAAGCTTAAAAAATTTTTTTTTCAAAATCTTGTAATGTGGAATTTCTGTCCGATGTGTGTGTGTGTGTATATATATATATATATATGGGTGGTTCTCTGACAAATCGAGCGGTCGATTTTTTGACCCTATCGAAAAAAATTTTTAAAATGTTCCTAAGAGACACATGAGTATCCCTGAATTTTTTCAGATTTTTTGCATCAAGTATCTTCGAGTTACAGAGGGTCAAAGTTGATGAAATCACGTTTTTTTGCTTTTTCTGGCTACTTTCATTAATTTGTAGATCCTCAGGGAAGCATTTTTCACTATAGAGATATATAACATTTTTTTCTGCAAATTTTCTAAACTATTCAAAAAAAATAACTTTGATGTCGTATATATATGTTTTAAGAAAGTTATAAGTCATTTAAGTCTTAAAATCAAGTTTTAGGAAAGTTCGATCATCCGGATCATAACCAAAAAATTCATGAAGATACCTTATTTCAATTCAAAAAAGTCTGCGAAAGACCCAGAATGTCAGAGGCCTTGGTTTCTCTGTAAAAAATCATTATATCCGTTCATATATGAAAAAAATTTAGTTTTATTGCTATATAGAAGAATTTAACCAATTTTATCAATTACGTAAATTTTTTTATAATAATTTCAGTCATTAAAAAAATGATAAGGTTAGTAAAATGCTTCGATATAGCAATAAAACTAAATTTTTTTCATATATGAACGGATATAATGATTTTTTACAGAGAAACCAAGGCCTCTAACATTCTGGGTCTTTCGCAGACTTTTTTGAATTGAAATAAGGTATCTTCATGAATTTTTTGGTTATGATCCGGATGATCGAACTTTTCTAAAACTTGATTTTAAGACTTAAATGACTTATAACTTTCTTAAAACATATATATACGACATCAAAAATATTTTTTTTGAATAGTTTAAAAATTTGCAGAAAATATGTTATATATCTCTATAGTGAAAAATGCTTCCCTGAGGATCTACAAATTAATGAAAGTAGCCAGAAAAAGCAAAAAAACGTGATTTCATCAACTTTGACCCTCTGTAACTCGAAGATACTTGATGCAAAAAATCTGAAAAAATTCAGGGATACTCATGTGTCTCTTAGGAACATTTTAAAAATTTTTTTCGATAGGGTCAAAAAATCGACCGCTCGATTTGTCAGAGAACCACCCATATATATATCTGTGTGTATATGTTCCAGAAAGCCTCCGTTGGTGTACAAAATATTTATATTTGCGCAGCTGACTCCTTAACTCGAGGAAAAGTTGCTAAAAGTAGTGGAAAATCGGGAACGTGGTAGCAATCAAAATGTACAATAAAACAAAAATAATTAAAATAAACATAAAACCCAAGCTACATTCTGAAACCCAACCCCCTTTATATGAACATTAATTGAAATTTCAAACAAACAATAAATTATGGCTTTAATTATCCTATGGGCCAGCGGCCATATTACTAACTCCTGGAATGACTGGATACCTAGAAGAAACAGGGCCGCGAAATTCCTCTGCGAGCATTTAACATTGAATGGGATCCGCTGAAAAACTGAAAGAGAAATGGACTCGAAACCACCACAAATGTTTGCAATCTCCTCCACAAATTCTCCAAACCAATTATATTAATCTATATTAATTCCTCACCACCTCAAGTAAAAGACCACCAAAAATCCATCGATTATCAATCCACCAAAATTCTCCTTTGATTTCTCTCCAAGAAGTCCAAAATAATCTCCTCCTGAATCAACCAACAAAACCGAGAGAGAAAAACCAAGATGGTCACTGGTAATCGAACTTCACGGATAACTATTAAGAGCTGGTGCTACTACTTGATACACGCTCCCTTTAGCCACTTGCGCAGGACGAGCTATATTCCCCCCACTACCGCGACCCATCGGAGCAGCGCTCCGATCCGCTATAAAAGCGCGAGCGCCCTGCATTGGCGCTATCAGTCGACTCCCGGCCTCCGCCCGGCACACGTCGCACTGCCCCGCTCGACTGGCGAGCCTACTCCCTCACGACAGCCAACCTAGGACGACCAAAGCTGAATAAAGAACCTATCAACAAACGCAAATGCTTGTTGGCTGGTAGTCATAGCCAACAAAAAGCTGAAGAATTTTGATCACAGAGAGTTTGACATAAAACAACGGCGAAATCTTCAACTAATCTATTTGGAAGCATCCGTCTGACAGGAGAATCAATATTATAAGCACGCAAAGCTCGAAGTAAGATATATTATTCAGATTATGATTCTTACAGAGCTGGTGCACAGTGAAAACTTGACCCTACATTTTATTCCTTACATAATCACACTTTCTACCATACAATATAACAAAAGCTGCTGAAACACTGAAACAAATAAAATCAGCATTCATTGTTTTAATTGCTTCTATCGCTCGACTGGTTGTTTAAGACAAAATGAATGTATGCATCTCTTCGAGCCAAAGTTATTTTTTATTTTTGCCAACGTTTCGAAGGGCTTAAATAATATAAAAAATTTCTATAAAAGCATCTCGCCTACATATAAAATCATCATACAATTTTCTAAAAATTTTGTTATTAGCATGCGGATAAGATGAGACCATGTTTATAGATCATGATTTCATTCTCCATACTGCAAACTATAAACACAACAAGCCAGTCAGCTGACGATCAGTAGAGTTGTTTGCTTTCCAGTACTTATGACCATTTTTCATTGAGAATCTCATCTGGACAAGTTTCTTTTGTAACTTTCAAATTGGTGCTTGTAGTGTATTTATTTGAAGCAAGAAAACTTCTGGTAAAATAGTTTATCAAAATCGTCTATTTTATAATTTAAAATAGAATATTGCTTCAAAGTATAAAATAATGCTTTTTTCATTATTTTTCATTTTTTGTTACAGAGAAGCTGTTTGGACCCGGATCTTTACAGATGGGACTAGCGTACAACTAGTTTTCAAGGAAATAAGATCATGATGCTAAATATAAATGGTAAGTAGAGTAAACAGCCCAATAGATAGACACCTAAGGAATTTTGAAGATTTAATTATTTCTAGAAGAAACAAAAAAAACTTTTTAAAGACGAATTAATTTAAAAATTAATTAAAAATGCATTTAATATTGCTATGAAATCGTTTTTTGCATTAATACGTACTTGAAATTAATTAAATTAAAAACAATTAAAAAAAAATGTAAATAACCCAGTAGATAGACAGATTGACCTATACATAGACAGTACCTGCCCAATAGATAGACTCTAACAAGGTAAGTAGGAATATTTTTTGAAATTTATTTTAAATAAATTATTTATTCTTTATTAACTGTTAAATTTATAGCAATATCATTGTTTTAATTATATTATTAACAAATATTTGAAATAGACGTCGTTTTGCAGCAGTATGAATTTCACAGTTATTTTTTCTTTTAATATCTTTCTTTTTTAAAGCTTCTTTTTCATCAGCCTTTTCCTTTTTTAAGTATGTGTGAATATGTGTATAACACAATATTTAAAGACTTTATCCCTCGGTGTTTTTTTAATATTTTATAAAAGAGTCTATCGATCTCTCCGAGGCAAGTGTTGGGAAAAAAAGGTAAAAATTAATTTATACCATTTTTCCTTTTGTTTCAACGTTTCGGTGAACACTGTCACCCTCTTCAGGAAACTGTCAATTTTTATTTCAATAAATAAATGAGCACAATACAATTACAATATGTGACAAATTATGACTTACATATAGAGGAGCACAACAGCCTATAGATCGAACGTGTTTCTTCCCCGGCCAATCTCAGGCGGGGGAAGGAGAAGCGAGAAGCAAGGAGACGGACTATTATTGTTCCGGCTGCCTCGACTACTGTTTCGATAATAAGGAAACAATAGGTGTAGCCAGCGCTTTTATATCAACGAGGAGTCTCGCTAATTTTCGAGCGGTCTGTTTACGAGTGACGTCACGCTAGTTTTAGAGTCGCCTATAAACCGTTTTGTTTTTCAAACGGTGCTATAAGTGTGTGTACACGTTATTGAGTTTCTGTGTATCTTCCATTTTATTGTGTTTTTTTATGACGTTATTTTTTGATGTCACCTGGTTTGTTATCTTTAAATGGAGATTGTCGACCAGCTTCGTCCAACACTTTTTTTACAGCACTTTTTACTTCTTCTGGGTGTATGGGAAAACCCAGCTTTGCTTTGCCCAGTATCCACTTTTTCAATCGGTTTTCTTCATCTTGGAGTAAAACTGTATTTGGGCCTTTTTTTGCATGTAGTGGTATTTTATCCGTAGTTTTAGCAAATAGTGTAGATGTGGGGATATTTAATTCTGCGGATACTTTTCTGTATGATTCTCCTTTCCTGCACCTCTCCACAGTTTGCTCCAAATCATTATCAGAATACTGATATGACTGATGCTTGCGTTTTTTTCTGACATCTGAAGAACAAATAATTATTTATGTACATGAACAATACAATTTTAATTGATTTTAAATGAATAGAGAACATTTTAAGTCAGATTCTCAACATAAATAAAGTATGTCTATCTATTGGTTTTTAGGTTATGAAACGTGCCCTTTTAATGGACAGTAAATATGAGATTATGCATGCATTGTTCTTCGTAAATTTTTATACGAGCGAATATTAATTTTCAACAGGAACATAATGATATATTACTTACCTCTTTAATAAGGTAGCAAACCACGTAAATTTTAACACAAATACTACATGTCTGTACCGACGCCTTACTATCGACTACCACCAAGCACACGTGAGTCTATAGCTAATCGAGACTTCGAGTTTAGATATTTTCTGGAGCAAAATTTAAAATTTGAAAAAACAAATTTTTTTTTATAAAAATTGGGAACTTATTGTTTCTAATGCAAAAAATATTCTTTTATTTTGTATTTTTCTAGCGCTGTAATAATTAATTTATTTCCAAAGTGCCTATCTATTAGTCAGTGTCTATCTATTGGGCTGTTTACCCTATATTTTGTTCGAATAAATATACGTTGAAACTTTAACTGCATTTTTCTCAGTTTTTGTTTTTTTATGATTTCAGGTCACTTCCCGTAAGTTTTCTTAACAACGGATAGACCAATTGGGCTCAAATTTTAAAGAAACCTTTGGAATAGATTTCTTCACAAAATAAGTAGAGCGGAATTCAGAAAGATGAGTAAAAAGTGGATGTTGCATATGTAAATATGCATAACATTCGCTATAATTATAAATAATCCCAATACATGTGTGACTAATTATTTAAAATTGTTGTTTTTCAGGAATCCGTTCCACTTATTCGAAAAAAATTCCATGCGACAAGTAAGTAAAAATACATAAAATCACTATTTTATAACCTATTTAATACATAGAGTTATTAGTAATATAAACATATGTTTTGCAGGTAAAATTGAGGTATTTTATGTCTATTTGGTGCAGAAAAAAAATTTTAATGCAAAATTAAAAATGAAATTTTTTGTTAATCTGATATTCTTCTGATTACTGACCTGACCCCTTAAGGGAGTTCTCAACTAAAACAAATAACGCTAAGAAAAACCTGAGATTTTTCATAAGGCATTGTTTATGCATTGTATATGCTTTTTAACACGTATTCTTACGGGAACTATCAGATTTGAAGTATTCATTTCCTAATTGCAATGCATTTAACGCTGAATTTGTAATTAAACTTTTCTGTGTAATAGAAGAACAACCAAGGATTCGCTATTGACCTTCCAAACACGGCAGGGGTACTTATGATAACAAAAATAAATTAAAGTTCATGTAAATAATAAGTTTTCTTCTACTCTGCATACAAAGCGAACAATATCTGGCAACGCTGCATGGGAGGTTAGGTATGCCGCGCCGTTTAATTACCGCTCGTGGAGACATAAGTAAGTACACGTACGCAGCGCAGCTGTGCCAGATAGCCTAACTATGCGAATCAAGCACAGCACTATCTATGCATTGACTAGCATCGTAGGTTGAGAACTCCCTTAATGCCAACTAGTATTCTCTAGCTGACAGCCGCCATGCCTCTATACCTACAAGGATAAACCATTATGTCAGTACTGTACAGTTCGCCTGTATAGTACTCTTCAGAGTCTCGTTCTCTCTCATATCTCTTTCGCACTCACACGCTCGACCAAACGCTTGTTCCTCTCTCTCGCTATCATACGCTCGATGCTCTCCCTCTCGCGCTTATACCTTTATTCTCTCTCTCTCTCTCTCTAGCACTCACACCATGTCACGCGAGTGTGATCACGTGTGCTGCGCTCGTAGTTTCATACTGCTCTCTCCCCCGAACGCCGGCAGGTTGCGCAGGTGTGATTAGCTACGTCACATCCCGCGCTCTGCACGCGGTCGAGCAGAGTCACTTTTCGCCAGTTCCGCCGGCGCTGGCTCCGCTACAGGAGCTGTACTGACCCACGGAGCTTTTCAGCTGTACAACGCTTTCCCCGACACAGTAATATTTATTGCTACGTCGCAATCTAGACCAAAGAAAAGTACATATTTTTCTGAAATTCGATGTATAGGGGAGACTGGGCAAATTCCACCGCAGAACAATTCTGAAAATTGCTCATAACTTTTTCATCACAAATCTCATATTCCGTACCCTTACAGTGGATTTACCTACGAGAAGAGACAGAAATTTGTACATAATATTTTTTGAATCATCGATAAATTCAAATTTATTACGGGTGCATCGTAATTTTTATCATCAACTCTAGAATTTCAGCATTCCACGGAAATGCATTTAGAAAATGTGTAGGTATTGCGAAGCTTTCGCACATCGTACATACGTTCAAAGTGTATCTCAAGACGAACATTTTGACCCTACTTTTTTATTACTTGTGCTTAGGATTTAAATAATAACATATGTACATTTAAAGAAGAGAAACTTTCTGCGAATTTTTTCAGAGAATTAACTCATTATTTTTTCTTTCTTCAAATGCTCATAACTGTTGAACCAAGTGGTCAATCTGAATCTTTAGCTTGAATTAAAGCTCTTTTGTTGTCGCGTATCTACAAATAATCGTATGTGAGTCTTTATGAGGCAATCAATAATATTTTGCAGTGTTTCAGATTTACCCCCAAATTTTGAAAATTTTCCCCGCAGTTGAGGCAAATCTGCATAAAATCATGTATTTTTAAATCGAGCGAAATGGTATATTTTTTGACCTTAAAAAATTTAAAAAAAAAAAATGTTAGTGTTGAATACTAATTTAATGTCAATGCACAGCTGGACTCGAAAATCAATTGTGTGGGAAAGATATCGCCTATTAAAAAAAGACTTGCGAATTCACCCCACACTCCCCTACGTAACATTATATGGGAAAATCCGCCAAAATAATTCAGATAATTGCAGCAGCGAAATAAACAGTGTTCCCGCGAAATCGAAAAAGTGATTTTGAGTATTTAGATGTTTACACAAAAATTTACAAAAAAATTCGTTTTTTAAAGCATTTTTGTTTCAATCCGAATTTAATGGGAGAAGGAATTTTATTTTTACTGTCGCAAGTATGCACGAAAGTTCACAAATTTTCAAAAATTGTGCAAATTGGAAAAATTCAAAATTTGCTCGAAAATTTTTGAAAACATTCATACGTATTCTTTGAGTAATTTTAAGCATTTTTTATTCCACAACATTTTTTCGTTAAGGTGATATTTTTCGAGAAAAAAATCATGTTTAACATCACGCTCACAACAAAGTTTAACATCAGGCTGTTTCACAAAAATCGCCATCATTTTGTTAAAAAAAATCATAGACAAAAAAGCTTGACTAATTTGAAAAGCTCAGAAAATTTGTGAGCTTTTGTGCATATTTGCGACCGTAAAAATAAAATTCCTTCTCCCTTTAAATTCGGATTGAAACAAAAACGCTTTGAAAAACGAATTTTTTTTGTAAATTTTTGTGTAAACATCTAAATACCCAAAAACACTTTTTTGATTTCGCGGGAACACTGTTTTTTTGTGTTCTGGGGGTCCTGTAGAACAAGAAAAACGCTGCCCCAGACGAGTCTCACGAGGTTTTTTTTCGGTCGATTTCCGCTGCAATTATCTGAATTATTTTGGCGTATTTTCCCATGTATACTTTTGTTGTAGTAATTTGCCATTGATGAAAGTACATCATCCGAATGATAATACCAAAGACAGGTTTCATGCATATATGCTATCCATGCTATCACTTATCATTTACAATAAAACAAGTTCAATAACAAATAGCATACAGACCTATCTCCATCCCTGTCGATAAAAGTATAAATATTATTACATTCTTCTGTATTTATACGGCATAGAATGTTTAATATTATTACTACAAAGTTTTCTTGCAAGAAATCCAGCAAGATATGATGTGGCAACAAATACGGAAGCCAATCTAAATGAAATTCCGTACGGCAAACAAACGTTACATAGCCTACTGGCGACTTTAGGTGACCATTAATTTTTTTTATCTTTTCTTCGCTTATTTACTACTGGACGAGTATCGTCACGGCGCATACTTATTTTGTTTAATGCATCTGCTTTGTTTTATTTGTATACATGTAAAGCCTTTTCAAATTGTTTCAGCGGCAGCAGAACCGTCCGAGAGTTGATGGATTTGCGAACGCGCCGTCTGGTGAGAGAGTGCGCGCGAGAGAGAAGCTCGGCATATCACGTTACTATCCGTTTAAAAAAAGAGTGCACCTCAGTTTCCCAGCGAATAACTTGCTGAAAAAAAATCGCACAGAAAAATGAAAAGCCATAAAAGAAAGAGAATTTATCTGCGCGTTGATTGGTATAAGTCTCGATTAAAAATAATTATTAGAAGCTTCACAATGGCGAAAAGAAGAGAAAAAAATGCAGATTTTTTGGCCCTTTTGAGAAAGATCAACTTTAGACCGCTGCCATGGGCTCAAAAATGGAGTGTCATTGTCGTAAAAAATCAGGTAGATACTTGAAGGCTTTAAGAGCAGAACTGCTTTGGAATTTTTAAAAAATTATAAATAGTTTCGTTGTAAATGAGCAAATACAAAAAAAAATTATCTCGTTAACGAAAAGTCGCATCAACATGGGACTAGGTTCAAAAAATTGGAAAAAAATTACAGATACTTAAAATACTTGACTCGTTTTCATAATGTTGTTATCTTCCTTGTGAGAGCCGTCGAAAGTTAAGAATTTTTTTTTGACCCGAGTCGCATGGAAAGAATGGGAAAATAGCTATAAAAATCCAGATGCTCGTTATGACAAGTAGCCGGCGTGCTCCCGAGACAGTCCCGACCAAAAACAAAGTGCATGGGATGGACACATGGTGGTTGAAGGGCCGAACGGAGAAGGACAATGCTTTTGCTTGGGACTGTCTTCGGACCGCGCCAGCTACTTGTCATAACGCACATCTGGAAATTTATAGCTATTTTCACACTTTTTTCATGCGACTCGGGTAAAAAAAAAATTCTTAACTTTCGACGGCTCTCACAAGGAAGATAACAACATTATGAAAACGAGTCGAGTATTTTAAGTATCTGTAATTTTTTTCCAATTTTTTGAGCCTAGTCCCATGTTGATGCGACTTTTCGTTACCGAGATAGTTTTTTTTTTGTATTTACTCATTTATAACGAAACTATTTATAATTTTTTAAAAATTCCAACGCATTTCCGCTCTCAAAGCCTTCAAGCATCTACCTGATTTTTTACGGCAATGACACTCCATTTTTGAGCCCATGGCAGCGGTCTAAAGTTGACCTCTCTCAAAAGTGCCAAAAAATCTGCATTTTTTCTCTTCTTTTCGCCATTGTGAAGCTTCTAATAATTATTTTTAATCGAGACTTATACCAAGCAACGCGCAGATAAATTCTCTTTCTTGTATGGCTTTTCATTTTTCTATGCGATTTTTTTTCAGCAAGTTATTCGCTGAGAAACTGAGGTGCACTCTTTTTTTAAACGGTGTAACGTGGAATTTTCCCGCCCGCACGGGAATTCCAGTTATTTACAAAGTATTTATAAATTTTGCGGCTGACTCTTATCTCTCGGCTCGTGGAAACCTGCAATGGTAGAAAACGGGAAATGTGGTGGCAATCAGGTTGAAAAATGTCAAAACATCAATATATGTTTAAGAACAATCACGAATATATTCTGTTTCCTTCTACACAATTATTCGGTTAACAAACAGATTTGAAAGGACTCGACATAAATTCATGGGCACGCGGCCAAATTACTAATTCCAGGGCTGGTCAGGAACACTGAAAAGGGCCGCGAAATAAACCTCTACGCTGATTCTACTTTATGTTGTAAAAGCAAGAGGGAGGTCACGAGTCCAAACCTGAAACGCGAAATTTCCTCTACGCGTCGCTCTCGCCTCAATCCTCTATAGAAAACTCCTTCCGCCACAAATATTTATTCAACACTAAAAATGTACTAAAAATATTACCAGTTTCCTCTATGATCTACTCAACCAGAATTCCTCTGCCGCCAATTTACCTCCACAATAGTTCTCCAACGGAAAAACCTCTCCCAAACTTCCTCGACAAAATCCACAACACCAAGATGGCTTCCCAAGAGAAAGAGAGGAGCAAAGAAAAGACAGTAACTACTGAAAAGCGTCTTGCCAGTACAACTGCCAGTGACGGAGTCAGAGTGCGGACTACCGCCAAGGCGTCCGCCGACAGAGTGACGCGGTCGACGCTTCGTCCGAGGAAGGATGCCGCGTTTTTCCCACCCGGCCTCCTTCTTCACGGAAGCGTCGATCTAATCACCGAATTTTCCAATTGGTCCTTTATCTGAAATAAATCCTCTATTGGCCATTAATAGACCACCACTAGTTCATTCCTCTATCCGTGATTTTCCCCAGCGCCCTCTTTTCCAAATCCAATTTTATCATTGGTTAGAAAATCCATTGACGTCCTCTATTATTTCCTTTAATATGCAAATTCGCGCCCCCTTTATGGATACCGATCAATCAATCAATCATGTCGATATCCATTCAGTGGCTCCACCTATAGATAATCCTCAAGGCGCGCGACATTCAAAAATCCTCTATCATCCTCGAGTAAACCATAGGATACATATATCGAGTCCTAGCCCGTATATTCCTCTATACGTCTCTATAATGACGTCCGCGAGTTAACGTAAAGTCAACTCTGAGCGCTCCAAACGCCGTCAACTTCGCGCCACTATATCCCTCTCACTCTCTCTCAAGCGCGCACTATCTCTTTCTCTATCTCACACACACTCGACTCCCACTCTCGCCAAATGTCTCTCTCCCGTGCGCGCCGACTCTCTCCCTCTCTCTCGCTCACACTCACACTCGCGCTCTCCCCTCTACACACCGCCGCATGCATGTAACCGCGTGCGCGCGGCCGCCGGCTCGCTTCTTGCCATGCCCCCTCCCGAGCGCCAACGCGCCGCGCAGGTGGGACTCGGGAGCTCACATCCTGCGCTCCGCACGCGGCCGGTCAGAGGCAACTCCTGCGAGCGCCACCGAGCGCTGGCTCCGCTCCAGGAGCTGTCAACTCGCCGAGAGTAAGTCAGCTGGCCGTGCAACAATGATCACGACGCCGCAATAATTATTGCTACGTCGCAACGGATAGTAGGTTAGAAATTAGATTCGATTCGGCTGTGGAGCGCGCGAGCCGTGTCCCGTTACAAATTCATAGCATCCGTTTGTACAAATCGAAGTTCGGAATATTAATAGTTATCCGAATAATTTTTATACGCGTACACGCTGTTTGAGTGGCGTTGACTGTGTGATTGGAGTGTGGCCCATCTACGGGTGATAGAGCTAAGAAAAGCGAGACAGCGTTGTAGCGTAAAGCTCTCTTACTCTCACCAGTGCGTATAGCATCATCGGCTTTCAGTATTTCGCGAGTGCAAAAAAAGCACCTTTGTATATCTTCCATTGTTAAAAGTCTAATCAATTATCTAGTATAATATATGCAATAGCATTATACCGGATCTTTCGTGTACTTTATTTAGTGTTTGCATGGTCCTTCTGGCCCCCTTTATTTAAAACCCACGGAGAAATTAAGTAGATAAATCTACATTTAACGAGTGAATAATCCCCGTTACACTACATAACGAACTATGTCCAAGTGGCTCAAGCATCTTGTCGATTTCGTCCTGAAAACACTCAAATAAGCAAAGTTTCGAATAATTTCCAGAAGCTGTACTAAAGAGAAATGCGAAAATGTTTATCTGCTTCGCACTCAAACAACAAGTTAGTAAGCCCTTTTGCTTGAAAGTATCTCGGGAGAATTATAAGTTATTTGTATTCTTATAGCGATAAAATTACTTTTTTCAGCCCCATTATATTAAAAATTATTATCACAAATGTTTAAAAAGCATGATAAACAATAACTGAAGATTATATAATTAAAAGTCTCTGCTGCAGTAAATGAGATTTAATATTTGGATCCAACACCCGTTTATCAATTAGTGAAGTTGATTCTTAATTTCATTATATACTTAAGTCCAAAAAGAAAATAATGAGAAATACTGCAACATTTCAAAGGTGCGATGCTTGATTGTTCTCATTCGATACATCGTCCTTAAAAAATTAAGCAAATTCTACTGACTTTTAATTTCATTATAATTGATACATAGCTATGCAGTTGACGTGTGTCAAAATCAAGTATACTATCTACGAACAATTTAAATTTCTCATACGTGATTTTGCGAAAAAGATTTGGCATGAACAAAACAAGATAAACTAGGTTTTAATTCGTATCACTCCAAAATTGTAATTATTATTTTATACTAACGTAGAAATGTTTGAAATATTGAATATTTCACGCTTGAAATTATTGGTCAAAATTATAAAATTTTTAAAATACCTTCTAAGTATGAATATTTATAGAAAGTATGCAAATTTCGAGTTTTTCGAAAAAGTATGTTTTTTTACTTCTTTTTTTGAAAGGTGACTTTACATAAGGATTATGCACTGCTATGCTTCGTTATATTAATATTTTTCCCTACTCTAGCACAGTAACCAGCGTCGGATAATAATTAATAAATTGAAAACGCTCAATCACAATATTCTAAATGCATACTAATTTCTCATGAAAATTTTACTCGGCGATTTCGATTATAAAGTATAAATATATCCGAACTTCGAATTCGAAATTTTACACATAACATAATACAACTTAAAAAATAAAGCGCGATGCGAGTGCGCATTGTGCTGAAATATGCGCCTGTATGCAAATCACTGTATAATGAAGAGAATACGTTTTGAAATCAAGAACAATTGAATTATATTGGTAATTAATACAGCAAACAAGAACATGTACACATTGTTTTCACATGAAACAGGTATATGATAATCAAAAGTAAATCGATAACCCTATAACACAGTCTATTCTGAGTCTTTCGCATGATGAATATGTATGAGACAGCATTTGCTAAATACTCTTCTTTAAAAACAGATATACGTTATAAGATTTGAAAATAATGAGGCCATTATAATTACAATATAAAGATCATGGAAAATAATTATGACCTACTAAAAGAGTTACTGTATGCATACAACTAAAAAATGAGTGCAACTTGATTAAAAACCACTCTGTTTACTAAAAGTCATTAAATAGGAGGGATCGAGGTAAAATTGAATGCGGAGCAAACTTGTGAAATGCCAATTTTTTTTTAAAGAAAGTTTCCGGTCCACCCGTCTGTTATGTAGAAGGAACTGCCATCGTTCAAGTCATAGTATTCAACCGAAAATGCTCCGAAGAAAAGTACTGACCAACTGAGCCAAAACTTGTTTCTTTCTTAAATGAAAACAATTAAGCATCACTTCGAGCCAGTATAGTCCGGGCGTCAGGGAGTTCAAATGTGGAATATCATTAAGTTTCTTATAACTTTAGTTTTATGATTGAAATGTGTTATTGGTAACGTACTGAAAATAACCTTAAAGTCTCGACTTCGGGTCAGGTCGGGAACATTGTTATTATTGCAAAATAAACTTCAATAATGCACTTTTTTTAAGCTTTTCGTGAATAACTTCCTTATGACTCGTTTTATGTAAAAAAGATAACAATTTAACGATGAAAAAAACTTAATTTCGCAGTCGGGAATATATGTACCTTATACAAAATTCAATTCTAAACAACTTTCATCTCTATCTTTTTTTACATAAAATGAGTCATAAAGAAGTTATTCATGAAAAGCTTAAAAAAAGTGCATTTTTGAAGTTTATTTTGCAATAATAACAATGTTCCCGACCTGACCCGAAGTCGAAACTTTAAGGTTATTTTCAGTACGTTACCAATAACACATTTCAATCATAAAACTAAAGTTATAAGAAAATTAATTAGTGTAGGAGCCAGGTAGGTTCCCGTCGGCTTTTCAATTCGGATGGCTGCAACTAGGTTTTTGTAATGTATTTTTGCCCGCTGAATACGAATTTCGAGGGTGGATTATCGAAAAGATGGCAGATAATTTGTTATTAACAATTTAATTGTTTAAATGGCTATAAAACGTAACCAATAAAAGTTTAAAACTTAAAACTAAATTAGAGCGATTATATTTCTCACAACGAGTACGAGACATTTTGAATTTTAAAAAAATGTTAATTATAACCCGAGATATTGCAAATTCGGTGCACAAATGTGCTATTTAATGCTCTGCGCGCACTATTTCCATTGTATCTCTACTTCTATTTGGAGTTTCAACCTTTAAGATATCTTAATTTAAAGAAGAAGCTTTACACTATCGGAACAGGTAAGTAAAAATATTTTAATATTGTTATAAATAATACTCTATCGTCTATAAAGCTTAAAGATTCGATGAAATTAGCGAAGTTAATTTGTTTATAAGCCCATCAAATTGTTTACACTGATGTAATATAGAAAAAATTTATTGGATTATCTTTATCAAGAGCTTAGTTAATAATGTATGCTTTGTTTCGTTAAATTAGCTTGATTGTGGTCCGAGAAAAAGCAATTTAATGGACAAATAGGTATTCTTGACTATAGACATCGCGCCATATAGCCAAATGTTATCCGTAAACCTTTATGTTACCGTATATAATAAAATTTAATCAACGTATTTCTATCAGCTGAATCCGAACTAATATGGTAGATCAATGTAAAAATAATTTGTAATTTGTTATAAATAAATTTCAACAATATATTATAACAATATTTTAAATTTTGAAAAAATTTTTTGAAATATTTTTTTTATCATTAAATATGTTAATGAATATAATATAAATATAATTATTACATAATTTTAGCTTATTCGAACTATTAAATATATAAAAGATTTTCAAATATAAGTAAGGGCATATCATATGTCTGAGAGAATTCATATAATCAAGATACTGTGACAATCATTTCATTTATCGATGATTTTATTTTTATTTCTTAATCTTAATAAATAATTGACACCATACAAAAGTTATAAATTATTTAATATAAATATAATGTAGTCATTAAATGTAAAATCATTTTATTTACAGTGTTCTTTTTGATTATATATTATTTTTACAATGATCTACTATACTAATTCGGATTCAGCTGATAAAAATACGTTAATTAAATTTTATTATATACGGTAACATAAAGGTTTACGGATAACATTTGGCTATATGGCGCGATGTCTATAGTCAAGAATACCTATTTGTCCATTAAATTGCGTTTTCTCGGACCACAATCAAGCTAATTTAACGAAACAAAGTATACATTATTAACTAAGCTCTTGATAAAGATAATCCGATAAATTTTTTCTATATTACATCAGTGTAAACAATTTGATGGCCTAATAAACAAATGAACTTCGCTAATTTCATCGAATTTTTAAGCTTTATAGTCGATAGAGTATTATTTATAACAATTTTAAAATATTTTTACTTACCTGTTCCGATAGTGTAAAGCTTCTTCTTTAAATTAAGATATCTTAAAGGTTGAAACCGAGGTTGAAACTCCAAATAGAAGTAGAGATACAATGGAAATAGTGCGCGCAGAGCATTAAATAGCACATTTGTGCACCAAATTTGCAATATTTCGGGTTATAATTAACATTCTTTTAAAATTCAAAATGTCTCGTACTCGTTGTGAGAAATATAATCGCTTTAATTTAGTTTTAAGTTTTAAACTTTTATTGGTTACGTTTTATAGCCATTTAAACAATTAAATTGTTAATAACAAATTATCTGCCATCTTTTCGATAATCCACCCTCGAAATTCATATTCAGCGGGCAAAAATACATTAGAAAAACCTGGTTGCAGCCATCCGAATTGAAAAGCCGACGGGAACCTACCTGGCTCCTACACTAAATGCAAAAATGCTAACTTGCCCCGACTAGTAGGTTTATTAAATTTGCCGGCGTTTTGAGTCGTTACGACTCCTCATCAGGGCTTAGTAATAATAATAAATTACTCTACTAACAACATAACTCAAAACAATTTCTACGAAAAATGCGCCAGTTTTTTGCGATGACCGAAAGTTTATAACAGCGTCGGTGTCACCAGATGGTGTTGTGACACCGACGAGGATCAATGATCAACACAAATTGTTTCTTTCTTAATTGCTTCTCCAAATGGTACACTATTAGTCTGGAAAGACATGAATATAACCACATAAGGCATGAACGTAGGTCTTGACGCATGCACACAATATGAACAAATCACAAACCTCGCGTCTTATGCGGCTTCACCATACCTGGTCATGACTTTATATCGGAGGAAACACAGTAGTATATTTAAATGTTTAATAATTAATAAGAGTCTATCGATCTCTCCGAGGCAAGTGTTGGGAAAAAGGTAAAATTAATTTTAAACCATTTTTCCTTTTCTTCAATGTTTCGGTGATCACTGTCACCCTCTTCAGGAAAACTGTTAATTTTATTCAAGTAAATAACTAGATGAGCACAATAAAAATATTACAATATGTGACTAATGACGACTTACATGTAGAGGAGCACAACAGCCGATAGAATCGAACGTTCTTTTCCCCGGACAATCTAAGGCGGGGGAAGGAGGAGCGAGAAGCAAGGAGATGGACACTGTTATTGTTCCGGCTTTCTTAGCTACTGTTTCGATAATAAGGAAACAATAGGTGTAGCCAGCGCTTTTATATCAACGAGGAGTCTCGCTAATTTTCGAGCGGTCTGTTTACGAGTGACGTCACGCAAGTTTTAGAGTCGCCTATAAACCGTTTTGTTTTTCAAACGGTGTTATAAGTGTGTGTACACGTTATTGAGTTTTTGTATGTCTTCCATTTTATTGATATCATTATCTTGCATTTTAGTATGTAACATTTCTGAAACAAGCCTTTTGTTTAAATTACTTTCTTTATCTTTTATATCTATTTTATCAAAATTGAAACCGTGGTTGAATTTACTATTGTGTTTTTTTATGACGTTATTTTTTGATTTTCTATGTTCCTCAATAAGTGTACAAACACTTCTCTTGGTTTCGTCGTTGATATTGTGCACTCAAATTTATTTTGTCAATCCGTTTTTTTTTTATCTGTTGGTAAAGTTGACAGGATAATTATTGGCAGCTAGTAATTTTTTTTACTATATTGATGTTTTTCTTATGAAAACATGTGTCCGGCAATTTAATAGCTTTATCAATAAGATTGTACACCATGGCGATTTTTTGAGATTCAGGTTTAAAATTAATTTTACCTTTCTCCCAACGCTTGCCTTGGAGAGATCGATAAACTCTTTTTAAATATTAAAAAAACACCGAGGGATAGAGTCTTTGAATATTGTGTCAGACCATATTCACACATACATATTTAAATGTTGTTAAATTAAGAACAAAGCTCGATTGTAAAATTAGAGGGCGCTGATCTTGCTCTAGCTGTATATAGATAAATAATAAAATTAAAATTATTAATGTTTTCCAATTTGTATTTATGCGCCATTATTGTCTAATTTTATAACAACCATCACTTTGGTTCACAATGCTTAATAATATATTATGCTTAATTTCGTTCGAGCTACTCAAAAAGTTATAAATTGAAAATTGTCAAATATGAATTAATAAAAAATTTTTTATTGAAAAATAAGTTATGAATATAATAATTAAAGGTTATGTGACGTCTCAATACGAAAGACGAATCTGCGACGCGACCAATCACGTTCATATATCACGTTAATCTCATAATGACGTCATGGCCAATCAGAATAACGCACTAAATGCTTCATAACAAAGCTCATCACGAAGGATTTTGGAATAGTTGAATCAACATAAACTTCATATTTTAAGGTATCCTATTCAATAGCAAACAATTTAATTTTTAATAATACAATTAAATTATAAAAAGTAAATTGTAATCGACCAATTATAACAGCCGGTTGAAATAGGGGTCAGCATAGTTGATAGTAAACAAGGATTTTAATATAGCTAGATCAGGATTTTATGAAAATGTCTTACGATTATTCCAAAAATTACCGTAAAATACAGTAAAATTGCTTGGAATGAAAACGCAGCGCATTTAGTCCACCGAGAATACCGAGTAGTTTTCTACATGTCACTATTAATTTAAAGTTTCTGCAATACAGTAAAGCAAAAAAGAGAGGATTTTGTAAGAAAGTTAGAGCATGAGAAAAATATAAGTAGTGAGTCACTGAACAAACGATAGTACTATCGTACAATTGAACCTTTTTCTCATGAGTGACGCGTAACTGGTGCGACGCACGGGTACAAGCGCATTAATAGATTCAGGATTGAAGCTTTTCCTCCATGACCAAACGAGAGAATCGAGAAAAATAAATTGTAGACACAACTCTCTTCTTTTGGATTCGCGCTCGTTTCACACGGGCTCTGAAAACTTTATTTGGCAAACCGGTGTACATGTATACATATCTGTATATAGCTAGAGAATCGAGGCCGTACATTATTTGCGAAATCGAAGTGTGCGTGTGGGGGGCGGGGGGTTGTAGCCGGTTTGTTTCAACTTTCTCAACACTTCCTGGTACTGTGCTTGTTCCTCAGATTCGATCGACCTTCTCCCCAGGTATATAGAGAGCGCTGTGCGAGGAAAAGAGAGAAAGAGAGCGCAGAGGAAATCGAATTTTTCGAAACTGATTTTTCCCACTGCGAAACGTGATTGGAATTGTTATTTCTTCGAGAGAAAATCGCTTCGCAAGAATTTGGTTGGCTATACCATACTGCTCTGCTTTCTGGTTCTCGTTAGACGAGCGAGGAGTGAGCTCGTTCAAAGGAAATACTGAAGTTGCGGTTTGCTGAAATTCTAGACGTGTTGTACAGTCGATGTTCTCTTTGCGATGACGATGATGAGAGACGTGGATTTGGCGTCCAAACTTTAGACAATTTCTTGAGTGTTAATTTGGAATCTTGTTTCATGTGTCAAAGTTTCAAACCGCTAATATGAGCTGAACTTATACGTATGCATTATTGATGCGAAAAGTATTATATAGTTTTTATGAAACCACCCTAAATATCAATAATTGGCCAATTTGAACGTGAACGCTTGGCGAAGACATTTCACTGAAATTTGACCAATAATTCACCAATATCTCCAGTGTAATATTTGAACGTGTTTTCATGCCACTCTAGCCTAAAAATCGTAACTCCCTTACTTGTTTTTAGATACTCGTGGTACAAAAATCGTATTTATTTACAAAACTCGTTACAGCACTCGCCTCCGGATCGTATGTCATCTCTCTTTTCGCATATAAACAAATAAATAAACAAATTTCCGTACCCGTTACATGATATACTGTTATTGACTCTAACCGTTAGCCAATTTTTTTCATCAACGCTGAGCGGATGATTGAACGACTGCGCATCGTTTTTGCGCATATTTCCTGGCTTTGTTTTGTTCTTTGACGAATGGAGAGTGAAATCTTGGACAAACTAATACGCCAATATATTTTGCGTATCTGTCATAATGAAAAACGTGTCGCTATATGTATGTACACCTGAGTTAAAATGAAACTTTCAAGTTTTGCGACTCCCGCCTTGTTCTGCGCATGTCAGCTGACCGGTCATGCGACTGTTTTCCATCTAAGGAATAATTTTTAACATTCTCTGCTAGAAAATATTGTATTCATTTATATAAGGAATTTATTTAATTACCATGTTATTACGACTATCGAAAATAATGGTATTCCTATCAAAGAACTCGAGACGAAAATATTCTAATACCGAATGAAGCGCGATACGTACTTGATGTATGACTTTAGCAAGAAATTTTTGTAATTAACTAATATTTTATAAGGATCTCCTATCGGCATGCATATAAGTTTAACAGCAAACTATTTCATCGATTTTTTAATACTTTTACTACATTATATCAATGTGCACAATGTTAGTTATGCAAATTAAATTATAATAAAAAAATTGGGCTAATTACCAATATTGCAATAATGCAATAGTTTAAACTCCCAAAATTCCTTACTATTACTTACATAAATAAAGTTATAAAAAGCAAGAAACAGTGCAATAACCCATAGAACCGCAGGTAAATCCTCTCATAAAGTACTATAAAGGATTTAATTAAAATTTTAATTAAAAAATAATAATTACCGAGACAAAGCCTTAGAATCCCAGAAAAAAGCTCTGATCTTATACACGGTTATACACGGTCCCCTGATACAAGATTTTGCAAACTCCGTACTAAAAAAATGTGAATAAATATCCTCCGGTGCGATATTCAATTATGTTCCGTGATTAGTATTTTTGATCTTACTATCCCACTGCGTTTTTAAAAGAAAGTCAAACTACAGCTAGCACTTAAGGCCATTTGTATATCATTGATATGGTATAGTGTAGATTATTTTAATCTTAGGATGCTATTTGAGTTAGTTATAATATTTTAGTTTAAGGCACAGTATCTAGACAGATTATAGTTTGAATAAAGACCTTTAAAGAAAGTATTTCCTAAAATTAGTATCACGTACTGCATGTATATAGATACTTGACCATCTAAATATTTGTCTATTTAGAAACTTTAATATTGCCTATCCCAGATCTAATTATATACGTACTTTCATACCTAAATTTTTTCAAATGAATATGTATCGAAATACTTCTTACCTACATACTTTCGAAATATAAATCCTGAACAATATTTATGCAACAACCAAATTCAAATTTTGTTTGGAGTTCAACACAACATATAAGAGTCTCAATGAAGGTGACTATGGATAATTTTTCAATAACTTGTACCATATGTATGTATGCAGTTCAAGAAACTTTTTTAAACACACACACACACACACACACACACACCCACACCCACACACGCACATGCACACGCACACGCACACATATGCTTCTAAATAGATGCGTGTATTTAACAATAGTTATACAAGATACTTTGATCTCAGATCAGACAATTTCTTATTTGAGAGTATCTCAATCTCAATTATCTCAATATTCATTAATTCAGATACCAAAGTATCTAAATTTACTTGCTTAGGAATAAAGCAGTATTTTTCAAAGATAAATAGCATTTTACATTATCGTTGTATCATAAAGTTATAATGATCACTAATGGATAAAATGTATGATTTAATTGTTATGAATTTCTTTCATGTGTTTATCTAGGATCTTACCTGCAATGCAAAATCCATGAACGACAAGCTTTTAGCAATTATATGTGGAAAAGAACATGCTTTTGACAAACCTAAACGAATGGCAAAACTGCTTCTAGTTTAAACTGTAATTTACCAATTTGTTCGAATTAGTCAATGCTTTTGAATTAATAAATTTTGTCAGCATTGAATTTTTCAGCATTCTACTTGTTACATGTAGGCAGACGGTCGCCGCTAACTACAAGCCAGTCGGTATATCACTTTAATTCGCACGCGGCGGGCGAGGCATCGAGTCGAAAAACACCCCTATGAGTATAAATACACATATTCTCCCCACGTGCTCTCGAGCTTATCAACGTCATCGTTCCACTTATCCATTTTCGTTTCGTCCGCTCTTGTGTCCATCAGCGAAATCAATACAAGCTTGCGGTGGGAAAAATTGGTTCTTCAAGACTTTCCAATTTTTCTCGCGTGTGTCATCCTCATCTTGAAGCGAGAATCTCGACAGGGAAGAGATACCTGCAGGATTCTCGCTTCTAGAGAATATCGTATATATACTGCGTATGTGTGCGTATTATATCTATAAGGGTTTATAATATATATGCTACGAGCAACAAGAACGAAGGGCAGACATTGTAGCGTCTCCGAAAGCCGGACCTTAGAAGGAGCTACGAAAAAGTTGCCATGGTAACGGGCAACTGTGGCTGTGCTTTCGAGGGAGAGTGTGAGAAAAAAAGCCGCGCGGCCGAGGGAAAATGTGCCAACGTGGGTGTCTTGATTGAGGTGCTGGAGGGGGAGGAGTCGCAGAGAAAGAGAGAGAGAAAGAGAGAGAGAGAGAGAGAGAGAGAGAGAGAAAGTCTTCTACATGCTAGTAACTCGTCGTACGTCGCTTCATATTTGCACAGTCCAGTCGCAATCACTCTCGCTAAAAACTCAAAGTTACTTTTTTCTTTAATAAACTAAACAGTAAAAACATAAAATTAGAGTGTATTTTTATTTACTATTTTAGTTATAGCCAGTACTTTTTTCACTCAGAAAATCCTTATGTATTCTGCACTTCACTCCTTAAATAAAATTCTACTTGCATTATAGCACGATCTAAATTCATTATTAAGTTATTATAATGTTACATTACGACACTAGTGGCCTAAGTCATACTTGAGCGCGAGATAGTTGCGAGTGCGCTTGGCGCAGTGCCATGCACAAACGGCGACTAAGCTAATCGTGTTATAAGCAGTCCATTCTGGTACTGCAAGGTTAGCGTCTCGCTAAGCCATAAAGGAATTTTTAATCAACAAGTTATACAAATTTATTACATCAATACCTTTATATCATGTTTCGGATAAAATATACTTTAATCAATAATGGGTATATAAATTTGAGTAATTACTTTTGATGGATGCACATTTATGCGTAATTAACATTAACATTAACATTAATTGATGGATGCTTGGAAAATTTGCGTCGAGTACTTTAGTACAGAATTATGCATATGAGTCATTCCACGGGATACTGAAAACTTCTGGGGGCCTGGACTACCGACAAATTTTGGGTAGGGCACACTTACCAGACCTATTTTTTCTGATTTCTGGGACCCCTCTTTTGCATTTTTACTGTCGAGAGTATTATTTGTGTACTGTGAATCCTATGGGACTTGGCGCTATACTTTATATATATAGAACGAAAGTGCAGCTCACGAGCTTTAAATCGAGCCTACAATTTTTAAAATCGGATGTTCCAGTCACGAGTTACGCACGCTTCAATACTGCTAACTCTTTATAGGGCTCTCGCGAAACTAATCGATTTTCACTTTTTTTTTCAAATCCTCAAAACTTTTGATCCAGTGACTCGATTTTAAAGTTTAATAGCTTAAATTAAAGCTCTTTTCCTCAACTTTACGATTTTTAGGTCCAAAATTGATTTTTCCTATCCATATAGATCAACAGATAAAAAAATTTAAATTTAGACCTAAAATCCAAAAAGTAGAGGAAAAGAGCTTTAATTTGAGCTATCAAACGTTAAAATCGAAGCATTGGATCGACAGTAATAGGGATTTGAAGAAAGGAAAAAATGTCTGGTTTTTGGAAAAATCGAGCTATTTCGTGAAAGTCAAACCAAACCACTTTTTTCAAATGGTCATAAATTTTGATCGAGTGATTCGATTTTGACGTTTAATAGCTTAAATTAAAGCTATTTTCCTCTACTTTTTGAATTTTAAGTAAAAATTTAAATTTTGATATATAGTGAGCTATATCTATGCTTTCAAAGAACCAATCGGCTTTAGAAGCATATATATAGCTCACTACAAAAAAATATTGGTATCGACAAAAAAGCTGAGGAAAACAGCTTTAATTTAAGCTATTGAACGTCAAAATCGAATCACTCGATCAAAATTTATGACCATTTGAAAAAAGTGCTTTGGTTTGACTTTCACGAAATAGCTCGATTTTTCCAAAAACCAGACATTTTTGCGTTTTTTCGATCGGAAAGCCGGGTGGCAACCGATAATGATGCAACTCGCACGGTTTCTTATTCAGAGGGGTCCGAGAAATCAGAAAAAATAGGTCTGGTAAGTGTGCCCTACCCAAAATTTTTGGTAGTCCAGGCCCCCAGAAGTTTCCAGTATCCCGTGGAATGACTCATGTTTATAAATACCTATTATAATGATGTTTATCTATTGGCAAGGTGCTGATGAGGCAAGTAAAAGCGCCGCTTTCTACACGTTAAAATCAAAATTCGTCAAAACATTCAGGATTTCATCGTTTTGAGGTTCACTATTTATTGTACGTATAGTAACGGCAGGATTAGTGTTGCAAATGACAAGAATTTGCTTAACTGCTGCTCAGTATTTCTTTCATTAATTAAAAATCTGCAGTCTCTCGTGGTATGTTTACGTGACAAAAAGGCTGATTTTCTACTTCCAGCTACATTTCTGACCTCCTTGCCATCAGTGTATATTTCTAATATCTCAAATATGCCTACACGAAATTCAGAAAGCTTTCATTACTAGCGTTTCTTGCCAAAAGCCGTAACGTATGTTCCATGTGTTATCTTTCTTTGCGATATATGCGATTTTTCATAATAATCTACGCAAGAAACGTTAGTCGTGCAAGCATTTTGAAATCATCGTTCAAGTTAATTTAATTGCGTTAATTTAATTAACATAAATGCGAATATACTAGAACATCACTTGAGTAAATTCATTTAATCGTTCAATTTTTTTGATACTATTGTAGATTACCTACTCTATGACTTTTTCAGGTATAATATATGTTATTTAAAATTTCCTACAAGCCTAAACATAAGAGCGGAGTTGGCTGCACAGTTATCGTGCTAGGCAGAGAGACTACACCATTTCAGGGGTTGAGGGTTCGATTGCCGTTGAACAGAAAACTTGGATGTATTTTGAGTTAGATTTTTTGGGGGTAATGTAGAAATCGCGCGGGGTAGCCGATTCTGATGCACTGAGAACGTTGGCTTTACCGATGGGGAGCTGACCCTTGAAAAAAAGGTCCTTCACCGGTAAGCTACCCTTGAAAGCTGGAGGACCCCCGAAGGCCCTTCGGGATCAGAGAGTGCCGGCTAAACCGGCAAGGTATGAGTCTGGAAGATGTCCTCATCGGAGATGCTTCCCAGTCATAAGACTATGGGGAACTAGGAAGAGAAGAACCTTGAAAGAGAAGACCTGATAGTCATTTTTATTTTAATCCAAATAAAAATAATCCATACAAATTTTGTATCAGCTTTGTACAACCGGTTTTATACATTTTGTATAAATAAACGAGCGTATACAATTTTTATAGGTTATTTATAGAAAAGGATTTTTTTTTATTTTGAATAGTCTGATAAATAAAACGAATTAACCTATAATAACGTGTCTCGTGCGACCCGTCGCACTGGCAGGATGTGCCATTGTTTATGTCCGTGCCAGAATATCAGTAGCTCATCGCGTGTGGCACCTACAGTGGTATGCGAGTGGAAACGCACTAGCTTAACAATAACTTACGGTTATGTTATCATTTTCTTTTATTTTGCTGAGTGATTTGACAGATCGTACCGCAAGTGGGTCTGACTATAGAGGTAACCTGCGGCACCTCCTTAAATAAGATGGCAGAGCTATAGGGTACTGCAACTGATGCAAATATATAATGCAAAAAGAAAAATGTCCTACAAAGGAATAAGCTATTATTCTGGACGAAATTGATGAACTAACAATAGAGGATTACTGTGTAGAAATAGCAAAAATTGTACAGCCGAGCAACATAAAATATGTCTCAAGAATTTCACAGAAACGAATCTGTTTGTACGTAAGCACAGCAGATTTACCGCACCAGTGAGTATACAAGTATAAACGGATAAAAATCAAGGAAAACGTACTCGATATACGCCCACTGTATACCAAAAGCACACGCATTTTGTTATCCAACGTACAACCGCTAATCCCAGCCGCCCTTACAGAAAAAGAATTAATAACTCGAGGATAGTGACTCTACGGTTCAAAATCACGCAAATTAAAGCCACTTCGATTTCTACAGCGGGCATTGCTCATCTACTGAGCTTTAGAAGGCAAGTCTATATTAATACAGATGATGCATCAAAACTGCTGCCCTACATGACAATAACGTACGACGATATGTCCCGTTGGATATATTTGCAACTTAGTATGTTATTTGTGTAAACAAGAAGGTCACACGCATAGAAGTACTGCCAAAACTCGGTGCCAGACAGCAACTCTCAAGAGATGACACAGGAAAACAACACTGAAAACACGCAGACAGGTACACAAGACAATAAAATCCCAAAGAAGACGCAAACTCTATGTTCCCTCCACCCTCTCCTTCTACACTACCAGAGGACACGCTCATCCAGTGCTTCAAATTTCAGCGACAAAAAAGAGGGAAATCTACTTAACATCAAAAATCGACAAAAAAGAGTTGCACGAAAAAAATCGTAAACCGCAGAAAAATTAAATCAAACAATAGAAGAGTGTAAGCTCCTATTATAACCAGCAATACAGTTTATCAGTGAAAATTGTGAAAGATAACAATGGACCCTAAAGCATTACCGCACTTTATTTTAGAAACTTATGGAAGGTCGGACAAAAATGAAATTGCACTCATACAGATCGCAACAGAACAAGGCTCCACACCAGTATAAGTTCATATAATCTTTTTTTGCATAACCATAATACATGCTCCCATTTAGATAGTCGCACTAATTTCAAATCGAACATTCATCTTATATTTTATCCACTATGGCAGTTTCAGATAAAATAAATGTAAAAGTCTATTGCTCATCTGCTGACTATACCATAGTCTCTCGCGTCACTCTAACACTCTACACTAGACTATACACCATATAGTGTATACACTCATACAGCTATGCGCCGCTGCGCGCAAACCGCTGTGCAGCTTACAGTGTGTCTCGCGCTCACTCATACATCGCGCTTGCACATACACTACACTGACTTTACTGTACAAAAGCTTTGTTCCTTCAATGTTAGATTGTGGTATTTTTATATACTTTCCGAAAGCGCAAAAATACGGTAAAAAATTAGAACCAATATAATATGCTGTCATCAGAACAGCATATGGCTATAACTCTATAACGAATACCTTAATTATTAGCAGAATCGAAAATGCTGCTAATTCAAGAACGAGCAAAGTTTCTAGATCACAAGTTTATATGCAAAATGTTGTCAAACAAAATTAGTCTAACAATGAATAAGATAGATTGCGCTACAGACTCCGCTAAAATATACAAACGTAAAAGAATGTTAAATCAATGTATTGAAGAGGTAACAGCGCTACGGATCTAATTGATACCCAAGAGAACTACAACAATTTTCTCTTTGATTACAATATAACTATCTAATGAATTCCGATTAATATACAAGCTTAGGAGAAAATCTAAAATAATCCGAAAACCCAAAACTTAGCACTTTTCGACAATTTTCTCGATATATACACCGATGGTAGTAAAATCTTGGGTAATCGATTAGTCGATAGTTGCTAAGAACCGGCCAATAAAACTGAGCAATTCTGCGATTGGTTAATCAAGAAATGGCAAGTTCTTGTACTTACGTGTTTCTATCAGGGTTTTAGTGTAATAAAAATGGAGAACTAGAAGGGCAGAGAAAAGTCTCCAAAGAGATAGAGCGTCCTGAGGCTTTGCCTTTCTGTTGATCGGTTTCATTGAATGATTTGTCAGTAGGATATGTCGGTCAAAGCCAGATATATAACTCATTTCTATCTGTCTCTCAAACATGCAAACTTTCTTCAAGTTAACTCGCTTAGTCGCATTTGGAAGTCTAACGCAGACAGATAAAGAAAGCACTACCTTGGCGAATGGGGATGATGCCCTTTATTGAAGCAGGAAAAAAGGTACGAGTCCCGCGGGAAATGTAATGAAACGAAACAAGACGAAAAAATAAGCTACAAAAGTCGATCAAGCGAACGCGGAAACGTTCGAAATGAAAAAATATACGCTTTTGTGTTTAAAAGAGAACAAGCTGTAGATGTGCCTCGCTGTTCATGGTAAGAATGCAGAGCATCGATAAAGAACTTTCCAAAGAATTTCTCCTGCCCCCCCCCCTCTCCACCTCTCATCACACACATCACGTGGCTTGTTTCTTGAAGTTCGAAACCCGATGCACGATGCAGGAAAAAATTGCTGTCTGCACTTTGCTCTCCAAAGAATATAATCCAGGCGCACTTGCTGAATTTTCAGGACCATTAGATCTAAATTCATTCATTTTAGCTTATCAAAATTCAAAATGGCGGATCCAATATGACGGACCGCGAACTCAAAAATAGCGATTTAGGAAAAATAAAAAATTTCATCGGATTCTACGTAAAATTTGGAATCAAACTCGCTTAGAGTCGCCGTTCTGTTGAAAAGCTTGATTGAAAAGTTTGGTGAGTTTTCAATTTCTGATACTTCAGTTATATTTTACTCGAGAAATGCGATTCTGAGCGAGAAAATGATTGCAAGTATTTTAATTCCAAATTTTACATAATCCGATGGAATTTTTAATTTTTCCTGAATCGTTATTTTTGAGTTCGCGGTCCGCCATATTGGATCCGCTATTTTGAATTTTGATAAGCTAACAATGAATTTAGATCTAATGATCCTGAAAATTCATAAAACTATTGAATAAAAAGGATTGAAAACTACACAATGGCTATAACGTTATGAAAATACGTTATTTCAGCGGACTCATCACGGCAGCCATCTTGAAAATCAATTGTCTGAACTAATTTTGCTAATATACATCCAATCTGTTGTCACAAAACTCGCAAAAATCATTTTGTCCGCTAAAACTTTGATTAGACTTCAAAAATGCATATTACTGCGATTTTGTAATATTTCCTAATTACCCTAAACTACTATTCTTTCTAATTACCCTAAACTACTATTCTTCCTAATTACCCTAAACTACTATACTTCTTAATTACCCTAAACTACTACTAGATACTACTAAACTAGATAAACAATAACAACCGCGAAGTTGCTGCGGGTTGCTATGCGCAATTCAGGATGTTCGAATCGCGCCGGTCATAACAATATTTTTGAAGTACAACTTTCGGGTCCCACATCCTGATGAGGTAGAATGTTCATAAGTACCGAGAACAAAGTTTAAAAAAAGCTTTAACAGAAAAAAAATATTGAAAATCTGCATTTTTTTGTGTATTGTTAAAAATAAACAATTTGCATTTGTATATTGACAAATTTGGCGATGCTATTCAAGAGATGAGATTTTTTTACATAAGAATATGTATCCTAATATTTTTTCCACACGGGTTATAATTGAAAGACATGAGCTTGAAGTTGATGTTAAAATTTTGGCCATTTGAGCGTTAAAGGGTTAATATAATGAGGATTAGACAAGGGAAAAAATCATACATATATATAAGATATTTCTAAAGAAAATTGTAAATTATACCGTCTTTTAACAAATTGCTATATTTTGCGAAAGCCTAGTTGCATCCTGCAGTATTTTGATTAACAACGTTCTGTTTGGCGACATGTTACGGAAGTGACATTTTAGCTAGATTTACTGCAACCATCAATGCACACTTAATAATGTGACTTAAATACATAACCTCACTTTTAAGGCAAATTTAGTAGAAGATATTGGTGTGATTGCGAATTGGATAAAATTTAAATACAGCAGTGCAGGGGGTGGCGACATGCCATATGACACTTTTCTGCAAATTACCCATATAAGTTCATATTTTATTTTCTTTTGACGCTGCGTTTTTGTTTTATTAAGAATTTTTTATTTCTAGATTTTTATCTTAAACATTTTTTTAATTATCGTTCATTTAAAACAGTTTGAGAAACTGGAAATACTTTCTGTGGGGAATATAGATAAATTGGTTTGAAGAAAGCTTCCTGCTTATAAATAGTAGCGGTTTTTCATATATATCCTTATTATCCGTATTATGGGGAATCCATTTATTCATTATAATATATTTTTCGTTTAATTATAATGATTTAAATAGGAATATTAAATTAGATAGAAGGAAACCATATGCTAATGCATTGTTAGCGGCTTTTCGTATTGAATTCACGACATCTGAAAAGCTATTCAAGATTATTTTGTTATTGAGTGGAAATAAGGAGTTTTTTTTTATTTCAGTGTAGGTACATACTTATCTAGATACTCCTATCATCTACATAATACTTATGCATTTAGATAGATAGCTTTTAAATTATAGGTCATTTATAGCTTTTCAAAAGGAAATAACTTGAAACAAAAGACAAAATGCATGTTGATATCAAATCCTTCTATTGATTAAAAAGGAAATTAATGCATAATCATTTTAGAACAACACTATTATTTCTGAAGGCAGCGGAATACTGTCTTATTACAAGCTTCTGTTATTGAACATATTTATTACTTTTTTTATAAATTAATTTAAACTAATTCCCAATGAAAACAATTTTATACATGATAATGTGTAAGTAAATAAAAATAATTTTTAGAAGAAATTTATATTTGAATGAAAAGAAAATATTTTTTAGTTCAAGCAAAGCGATTGTTTTAATCAGTATTATTTTTGTCAATTTAAAATGATTTTCCTTGTGAGCGAATTTAATGCGTATGCATTAGAGTGGCGCTAATTTTCCAAAATTGCTTGAATACTTGCTCCCTTGCCGGAAATCGATTGTTCCTATCCAAAAACCATGAATGTAGCAAAAAAGGTGAATAAAAAAGATTTTAACATGGCCCACTTTCAAAAAAATGTGTTTACTTTGTTCAAAATTTTCATACCTAGAAATTTCCACTTTTCTCTATATTTTTTAGGCAGTTCAATCCACATAGATAATTAGTGTAACTGCGACAGTCTCCAGAAGCAATTTCGGGACAAACAAATTCTTTTGTCTAGATTTTGGGTTGGGTTTCATTACAAGAAATCAATCACAAAAAGGTACTTTTTTCGTAGTTTTTCTCGTTTACCGAAGAGCTACGGTTCATGAAAATTAAAATAACTTAATACAATAATATCAGCATAGAATTCAAAACCTTCAAGTTGGCTTTTACTATAATTCTCTAAGTACTTTGGTTATCGAGATACGATCATTCAAAGGTGGAAAGAAAATCGAAGAATGAAATCTGTGAACCCTCTATGCGAATCATGAATTAAGTTTAGTTTTTTTAATTAAAAAGCTATTAGGTTTACAAAAATTTTTGTAGATAGCTTTTTTTAAATTTTATTTTCAGGTAAAATCAGCCAGTATTTTTTGTTTTTGCCTAATCCTTTTAATAAGATACTTGGTATTTTCACCTAAAAGCCCATATAAGAAAAATTGTTTAGATCTACTTAAAATCTATTTTTCCTGTATACAATTGTATTTTTATACATTTTTAGTGTTAAAACAATTTTTTGAAGCTTTTTTGAAGCTGTTTTGAATCTGACCATAACCCATTGGCAAACGTGAAAATCCACGAAAAAAGTACCTTATTGTTATATTTTTATTATAATAAAGCCCTCAATCTTTGTTAAATAGCTCTAAAATTTGTTTGCCTCGAAACTGCTTCTAGAGGCTCTGTCTGCAGTTACACTAATTAGAGAGAAGTGGGAACTCCCAGACATGAAAATTTTGAACAAAAAATGATGAAAGCGTTTTTATCAAACTGGGTCATGTTAAAAGCTTTTTTATTCGGGCTTTTTTGCAGCATTTATAATTTTTAGATAGGAACAATCGATTTCCGGCAAGGAAGCGAGTAGTCAAGCGCTTTGAGAAATAAGCGCCACCCTAGTATGCATTTATGCGCATAAGTATCTAAATAGATATAGGCATGCAGGATGTACGAGTATCTAGAACAGATATTGAAATGCTTTTGACTATACCGTATTCGCATACATTATTTTCCTTCTATTCGTTCCTTCTTCTCCTATCGCGTATACAATCGTCAGTCCGGGTGGTCCCAATAGTTTTCACAGCCGACTATATACAGGTATGTAGCACAGTAGGCTCCGATAAAAGTGTCGGCATCTCGTAAGTGTATGTGCGTGGGGTGGGGGGGGGGGCGTGAGGGTTTGGGTGCGAGCTTTGTCGAATAAAAGCGGCACCCTCTATTTTTTTCCCTTTTCCTCTCTCCCTTCCTCTCTCACTGTACATCTCGTTTTCATTTCTACCTCTGCCGGTTGATTTCGCTTCTTCCTGTTGACGAGCTTACGAATAATATTGACTCAGGAAAACGACGCGAACACAGGCCCGTACGCGAGCTGCGCTGACGGGCTTGTGTGTGTACGCGATTTACTTCGATACCTACAGCTATACGGCAACCCCGATCGATTCGAAGCGTTGTAAGCATGAAAGGGATTCTCGGGGAATCGGATGGTTCTGATTACGTATGGGGATACGAGGGACGTGTAAATACCATTCTCTGTTAGCAAAGTTTAGTAGTGTAAAATGCCCGCAAATATTATCACATGAGCGAAAAAAGTTAGTGGTCCGCGACTGCTGGTGCATATACCGTAAAACGTTTTGGATTAAAAAGAAAAAACATAAAAACATGAAGCAATGGTGAAACTGGTGGTCACTAAACATGATGGCCAGTGATACGATGACATCGTGGAAAATGTGAAATTTCTACCTGATCGAAATGCGTCTCAAGCATTGGAATAAATGTCGCTGAAAGATTCAACGCCATTCGAAAAAAAATTCTCAGACGTCGTGTACATAAGCCGGATATAGGTAGTAAAAAAAATACGAGGAGAAGAAACCAGTACGGAAGGACTGTCTCTCGGCGAGGCTTCGAATAACCGCAAATAGAGGATGTACAGTATATATACGAAAGATGCGCAAACATCAGCTGTCTCTTATTTCCCACGACGACTATTAACTACATATGCAGAGCTGTCGTGAAAAATAGTAGACGTCTCGCTCGGGCTCTGTAAATATTCATAAATCTCTAGCAACCCTCGAAGCGGAAATATAGGTCGAGCCGTTTCGGCAGTCAAAGTTTCGAGAATGAGTGTCAGGAGGCCCAAGTCCACATTTGCGTGAACGAGAGTAGGGAAATGTACGCGGGTGCAAAACCATTCTACTCCCGATGTTGCGGACGAGAGCGAAATTTCGGTCAGCATACGACTCACTATTGCACTCGCTATGTTGCAAAGAGCAGCAAGTGTCGAAGCCCTTAAAACGGCTAAGTTAAAGTAGACGACGGCTTATAGGGAGGACATGGATGCTGCTCATTGAGAGGCTATATAAACTAAATGACTTTTCCACTTTTAATTCTTATTGCGTTCCTCGGCGGCGAAAAGCTCCTGCTCGTTACTGATAACGCTAGAGCTACCGGATGAACAATTTAGCTTCTCCAATTTCTTCTTTCTGCTACAAACTGGATATTTCACAAGTTAAACGATACATTTTTAAAAAGAATTTTATCTTAATTAATTCTGTACGATCTCTGTGGGAAGTCATCTCCTAAAATTTTCGATATGCCACACTGGCTATTCTTCTGAAAAACACCCTTTTTACATTCTAAACGTGTTACTATTCATTATTAATATCGTGCATCACTTCCAAATTTAATTTTTACATTCATATGTCTACATGCGCTCACTGACTGCACTAACCAGCGTATCATTTAAAAGTAATTGTTTAAAAGTCTGTATTACTTTCTCTCATTCTTTAACTTAATGAATACTCTAGCTCATTCACTACCTTACTTAGAGGAGGCTACTCTCAAATTCTGAACGTAAACGATGAAACACCAGTGCGATTACTATACGTACATAAAAGACTTTTAGGTCAGTGCGAACAAAGAAGCTCAAGTTCACCTGCAGATGTTACTCAAAATTAATCTCTTTTGTAAATATCAAACTGAAAATGACATATCGACACACTTCACTGAGACAATCTACTCAACTTTCTCAGCGTAAATATTAATGTAACTTTGTGAATTTACTCTCAAACTTGACGAGTATTTTCAGTAAAGATACTCTGAACTTGGAATTCCTTGGCAATGCCATAAATTTATTCTATTCTCACTCTCTCACTTTCTTTCCTTCAAAGTGAAAAATGCATTGAAAATGTTCTCAGCCGCAACGTTTCAGTCCGAGAAAAACAAACAGAAGATAGACCGAAGACTCAGAATGGAAAAAAGGAAACAAAAGTCTTTGTACAGCTTAGGTACTGTATGCCTCCTCGAAATCCTGCGTAAAGCGGTACTATAGTTGGACTCCGGTCTCCGAAACAGAAAGAAAGAACGGTTCACCTTTCCTTGGGATTAAATGCCCTTTATAGAAAATCGATCAGCCTGTTTGAATCGTACGAGCTGCCCTAGTCTCCCCTACACACTTGTGACTATACGCGGTACAGCGACGTTTACCGAACGAGCCGAGGAAAGAGCTCCCAACTCCCCCCCCCCCCTTTTGCTTCGTCCTTCTCTCGCCAGATCTTTTTTTCCCTTATCTCGTTTATTAAAGCTCACACGCTGTTGTTCGATTCTCTCCGCGACATTTACGAAAACTAAAGAGAGAGGGAGCAAAATAGATTCGATTTCAGAAAAGATCGACCTTTTCCAGTCTTTATTCGCTTATTTCATTGCATTCGAAACGTCCCTTAGGGTGATGGCGCATGCTTTCGAAAAAAAATGTAGTGTAGTAAAGTAACGACGCTATTGTCGTCAGTTTAATCGAACAGAAAAATTCAAACTCAGGGCTCGAAATATTTCATAACTCTTATCGATCAATTTTTGCCTTGTCAAACAGTATAGTAGAGATGATGAAATCGCTCTCTTCAGTTGAAGATACTAAAGTTGATTATATTGAGACAATTTAAGCAACTTTGATGTATTTTTATCAAAATTAAGTATACAAATGAGACTTCAAAAAGTTCCTGTTTCTTGTATTGAAAGTACAGTTTAGGAGTTGTTAGCAATATACATTATTTAATGTTTATATTGAAAAAATAATTGGTGAGTCTATTCCAACACAGAGTTCCATAATGTCAAAAGAAATGATATAGATCTAAATACTTCACAATAAAGCTCACCACTTTTAATAAGAGGGATTATTGATGACTGAGACAATTTTTTTATATCCTTTCAACATAAAGAGGTCATTAAGGTAAATAACGTTCAAGTCACCGTAGTAATCACAGAATGACAATTCCTCGACAAGAAATAATTATTGCTCATATTATTTTTTGTCACGTTTACCGAATTTAGCAAATATCGAAGAAACAAAGGAACTCAGGCTGGTTTATCATCTTTCTACTGATATCCCATTCAAAATACATGCAGCATTAATGAACTCTGTGTTACGTATAATAAGGACACTATTATATTTAATCTAATCTTATATTATCTTATCTTGTCTTATCTTGTCTTATCTTATATCTTATCGTACAATACAGAAAAAGATAGAGCCCAACATTTCCAGCTCAGTTCAGAAAAAATAGTTGCAGACTACATATGAACCTCGAAACTCTTCAGAATCTCTTCTCTCAGAGTCTCTCTCTTTCTCTTGAGCGAGCTTTCTCCGCCGCGAAACTTTATAAAGAATTCAAATTCGCAAAAACCACTGGTGGTGGCGCAGACCATCTTTTAATTAAACCCCGAACGACCGGCGCAGCCAAATGAAAAATGCAATAATTCCCTGCCCGTACTTCGTACAAAAAGAAATGGAAGAAAGCCAGAGTCCCAGGAAAAGTCAGCTACACGAACGGCAACTCGAGGGAGGAAAGAATTAGCACGGTCTTCCTCACCTGCCGTATAATTTACAAGCCCATTCGCGTCCGAGCATAACGAGATGCCGGGAATATATACGTGGCACGAAGATGAGGTGAGAGCTAAAAACGTCACTTTTAATTAGAGGGGGGTTAGCTTCGCTAACGGCACACCTCGTCGCTTTTTTTACATTTTCTCGAGGGAAAAAAAAATGAAAAACAGAAAGCAAAACGCACGGAGTTTTCAAAGTTATTAGGGTATACTGCTGCTCGATGTCCGGCTAAGGCTACACTGAGAAAATATAAATGCATCACTGACTTGAGTATGGCGTTTCAATTCTGTCTATCACGGAAGTACCAGAGATCGGCTGTCGAGTACCAAGTACCATCAGTCCGCACTTTTCAATCAAGACGTAGCCTTGAAATTTACGTAGGTTCGAGTTTCCTTGTAAAATTACAGAAGAAAAGCTGCTAATTTTCTGTTTATTTACGTCTAGAATTTTGGAACGTACCGAAACGTGCGGACTCGACACCCTGGTATCTCCGTGCAGACAGGCCCAAACTCGACTTGCCGAGTACCGCGTATACTTGGCTCTTCTCTCTTGTAGGTCATGATCTATATGGATTTGTCCAGTTTACTATTGAGAGCCAAGCATGGAGTACCTGGCTGTCCAGTATCGCGTAATCGATATCAACAAAGTTCACCCTGTATACGGCAGCACCCAACACACCGTGCCTTTATTCTTTCCCAGTGTATGGCTTGATGGTTGGCCTATGGCCCATAGCTTGACCTTTAATATGCGTGCCTCAGGTGCTGCACTCGACTTGAGAGGGGGGGGGGGGCAGAGTACGTCTCGATGGACCATGTCTGTTTGCAAAAGGGCATATGTACAAGTTGTAGTATACCGTGAACGTTCGAAGTGTGAACATGCGATCGAGAGATTATTTCGACCCAATATTCATGGGACCCGAAGACATTGCTTTCATTTTTTTATGTTTATTTATTTATTTATTTTTTATTTCGATGCGGAAGATGAAGAAAACTCCGATGGAAAATCGAGTAGTTTTTTTCCCTCGTCTGCTACTCTATTGCTTGAGGCATAAAGTTCATGAATACGCTGTCGCGGACTTTCACCAAGTTTTTATTAACTCTTGCGAGAGACCGCCTTGAACTTTTCACCGCCGGAATTCGGATTTGCTTTAAAGAATATGCATACATACAGTGCGCTCGTTTTCGAGAAAAATTCTCTTGCTTTTTACAGTAATTTTACGTTGCTCGACATTTTCTAATTTCATCACGTTACGGTTAATCTTTCTGACCAAATATTTAATAATTTATGCATAAGTAAACCGAAGCATATAACACCAAGCGAGCTTATTGATGCAAGATTGAATTATAGGATCAGTTAAAATTCCATGCAAATAAAATATTACGGTATCGATCCACGTTGACAAAAATTCTCAGTTGAAAGCGTATCTGAAAACTCATTCATTGCTATTCATAAACATTCCCGTTAAAAAATGTTTTAAGTAACTACCATTCTCGTGTGAGAGTGGACATTTTAGCGTAAAAGAGAATTGATTTTTGATAGTGAAAAAATCCAATGTTCAGTTTAGCGAAGAGCACGATTTTGAAATTTTGCATGGCTAAAAAGCAATTAGTAAATACTCTCTTCATTCTTCTGTGAAAAATTTTGTGGTAATGAAATTGTAAATAAATGATCTGAAGGTAAGTAATGTTATTTATAAAATAAGATTTTTCCACTTGTCAATTACGTCTTGTAAATAAATTATTAGAATATAACATGTCTATTTAAATTACAGTCGACGAAAATAAACAGTCACGTTAAATAGAACAATTCTTATTAATAAGTACGATTCGCATTGTTTACATACATGTGCAATGAATTCACATTTATTTGTAAAAGTATTTTACGTAGCGACTAAAATACAAAGTATCACAATTGTATGAGAAATCGATATTTGAATTTCTGATATTTATATCTATAACTATTTAATAGGTATTATGTAATTGTCTCACAATCAAATAACATTTATTTGAATCAAGCCCCTTGGCAATAAAGGTAATCAGATTGAAATTCCATAAGTTTTTAATAAAAATATATTTATAAACGCTTATACAATAAAAACATTACAAATAGAAGTATGTTAAGACAACCTCTCTTCGTGCTCACCATTTAAAAATTGCATGGAAGGAGAGGTGAGGGGGGAAAGGATTAGCTATCATAATGAAGTCAAAATTGTCTTCTATAATTGTCCGTTTATGAAAAATCATCATTTATTATAAAAGTTTTTTTTTGATGTATTAATCTTGTGTGTTTGTATCGATTTTATTGATAGAGGCCTGAAGAGGAGGGATATAAATGCCCTCGAAACCGTAGGCCAAACAATTTTTAGAATAAAAAAATGACTCGAAATGATGTTTCAGTTATTTATATTATTATAAAAGTATTCTTTTAAAGTATACTTTAAAAGTAGCTATAGCTAACTGCCCCATGTAAAATGTAAAGTCTATAGCTAATATACAGGAGACTGTATAGAATTTATGTAGAGGAATGAGCATACATAATTTTTGTATAATCTATATATATATATATTGTAGAAAAAAATAAATTTTAGGTTACACATGTACATATTTGTACATTTTACTCAAAGAAATGTTCACGCACTAAATGAAACACTTATGGTACATATTTATTTATTTGTAATTTTGAAGATAGCAATTTGCAAAAATAGACAATACATGGATAACTAGAACTATACACATTTGTAAGAGATTTTTTATGCACTTTATTCTTACAAAAATAAATTAACAAATGTGAATACAATATACAATTATATACATAGTTTGATGAAGACAGATCTAGGTCGAACAAAACCTCTTCGAAGATAGATATTTTGGGTGACTTCCTTCGTTCCCATGCTCTATCCACTCAACCATTGACCGCATGCGTTAACCTGCCTTGGCACTTCCTTTCCAGCATCGTATAGCCGAATTTTTCTCGAAATTAAAATGAATTTTAAGAATCTATGCTTTAAGAAATCATGTATTGAGTATACACAAATGAAATCAAGTGAGGTTAATGATATTTGCAAAAACGTTAATCACGTACAGATTATAGTTAGCCCAACCCCGAATAATATAATGTAATTTATATAGTTTGAAACACTTTTAAAAACTTATTTGATGGATTGAAATCGTGCTGAATTGCTACAGCCATTCAAAAATAGCGTTTTGTTAATACATTATCGGCAGCGATAGCTCACGTTCAGTGTTATTCGGACTTGAAAATTTTCGTGAGCTATCGCTGCCGATAATGTATTAACAAAACGCTATTTTTGAATGGCTGTAGCAATTCAGCACGATTTCAATCCATCAAATAAGTTTTTAAAAGTGTTTCAAACTATATACATTACATTATATTATTCGGGGTTGGGCTAACTATAATCTGTACTTGATTAACGTTTTTTCAAATATCATTAACCTCACTTGTCACATATCTATCTTCAAAGAGGTTTTGTTCAACCTAGATCTGTCTTCATCAAACTATGTATATAATTGTATACTGTATTCACAATTGTTAATTTATTTATATCTTTATAAGAATAAGTGTATAAAAAATCTCTTACAAATTACAAATTGAATTATAAATAAATAAGTATATACCATAAATATTTCTTTTTTTTTCGTGAACATTTCTTTCAGTAAAATGTACAAAAATATACATTATAGTAACCTAAAATTTATTTTTTCTACAATATACAAAGATTATACAAAAATGATGTATGATCGTTCCCCAACATAAATTCTGTATAGTCTGCTGTATATAACCTATACACATACTTTAAACTTTATATTTTTACATGGACCTAATTTATTCGAGGGATTTTTATCAAATATTGATATAAGTAGTCGACTATTTTGAATTTATATTAGTTTGAAAGCAACCTCTCACAAATAAGATGAATGATATGGTAAGTTTTTTATTGCAAAAGCTATATAACCGTAAATACATAATCTATTATCTTGTAACTTTTTATAAAAAGAATGAATATAAGCAGAGTTGAAGTTTTTTTGTAAAAATGTGCGATTGGAATAAAATTAATTGATATTACTTTTTTGTATTTTAATTTAAGCGGTCAGGCCTGGGTTAACTAATGAAAAAAGAAATTTTATTTTCAAAGCTGCAGATAATTTTTTCTATGCAAGCAATCAAAACAAAACATTTTTACCTAAAAGTGCTCAATCACGAAAGCTTAAAAATATCGATTTTTCGATGTGTTTTTAACTGAAGTTTTTTGCGGTATGCACAATTCTATGCGTTTGAGTAAATGAAATTAAATATTTAATGTCTCATTTTACTCTTTAAAACCATCACTACAAAATAAGTGAAGCACTTTTTTAATAAAAATTTTTTTACCCATTTTTTCAAACAAATTTATATAATTTTTTTTAACTTATTAAAACGAAATTGATAAAAATGATATAAAGTTGTTTGAAAAAATAGATAAAAAATTTTTATTCAAAAAGGGCTCCACTTCTTTTGTAGTAATGGTTTTAAGGAGTAAATAAACATTTAATTTCGTCTACTCAAACTCAAAAAAAAAATTCAGTAAAAAACACGCCCCAGTGGTAATAGATTTGTGAGACGAAAAATCTGTATTTTTAATAGCTTGTATTAAAGATTTGAATGAGCACTTTGAAATAAAGCAAGTTTTGTTTTGATTGCTTGCATAGAAACCTTAATCAAAATATTTTTACACTATTCGTGGCTAGGACTCTTCTAAAATTTCATACTTAATTATTTACTAGCAAAGATCGCTCGCTTCGCTCGCGATATTCAGTATGCTTTATACAAAATAATGAATGATAAATTTTTATAAAACAGTATACATATCTTATCTAAAACAAAGAATTCAACATTTTTTATAAGTTAAAATTATTAAAAATCAATAGAATTAAAAAAAGTAATTAGCTTAACATTTATTTATTAAAAAAATGGTTGAAAAAATTGAAAATATAAAAAATTTAACTAACTTATAAATTAATAAGAAGTTTTATTGAATTTTATTTTATATATATATGATTACAAAGTGTTTTGTTTAGCTATTTGTTTAGGGGCTTACATAATAAATTATATTGTAGAATGATAAATGGTCGAAATTGTATTCATAATTATTGGGAGGCTTCTATGGCCCAAATAAAACTTTTGATTTTAGTCTGGATCGCCAACTAAACAATTATAATACTGTATAAGCGTATTGTATAGTATTAGTATTTCTCTAAAATAATTTGATTTATATATTATATCGTACTTGAGTATAATAGAAAATTGTCATACGTTGTATTAGGGTTTTGGGTCGTTCAATAATATATGAATTTTATAAAACACTATTAATTATTTAAATAAAATGTTTTTTAAAATAATTCTTATGATTATTTTAAATTATTTACTCATATAATATATCATATTTCAAAATCACAGAAGCTTGGGGTGTGTTGTGGCATGGTTTTGTGGGCTTGAAAAATATATAAAAAATTACAATTTTTATAAATTAATAATTTAATTAGTAATAAATTTTATAAAGCATTATTAATTATTTAAATAAAATGTCTTTTAAAATAATTCTTATGATTATTTAGAATTATTTACTTATATAATATATCATATTTCAAAATCACAGAAGCTTGGGGTGTGTTGTGGCATGGTTTTGTGGGTTTGAAAAATATATAAGAAATTATAATTTTTATAAATTAATAATTTAATTAGTAATAAATTTTGTACCATTTTCTAAAAAAAATACTTTGAAATTTTTAAGTTAATTTTTTAAAAAAGAAAAGAAGTTGGCATTTTTCATGATGCTTTGTTATTGAGCTGAAAATATCAACGTACGTACGCTGATTTTCGAAATTTTCAGTCATATACAAGAGCCCATATCTTAAAAACTAATTGGGTCAGGTCAACTTTTTTTAACATGATTCAAAGCGCATTGATAAAAACAATGTGCCTATTTTTTCAAAATACGTTTTTACCGTATAGTTTTACCGGGATCGAGGATTCTTTACAGGTGTGATTTTTACGATTTTATTCTCTTAATATAATGTAGATTTCTAATGAAAGTACTATAGTTACATTTAAATAATATAAATAGTTTTTATATAAATCTAGCCTAATGGTAGTAACTTTACGACATACACATAAATTTGTCACTTATAGTTGATTAAACTTGTTAACTAAAGATTAACATCTATACATTAAAACTTGTACGCCTATATAAATAAGTCTGTTCGTAAGAAAAATGTCTTACTTGCACTTAAGCTCTGAAGAACGTTCTCTTAATCAAAGTAAGTTTCAAATAATTTGCAGTAAACTGACATTCGCTTTTGATTCATCAAAGAGGAAGCTTTGTGTGTGTGTGGGGGGGGGGGGAGGGGTTGTGTGTATGTGTCAGAGCTTATGAGAAGAAAAGTTGCGACTATAAAAAAAATGGTGTCGAAGTTTAGTGCATGCGTAAGAGTGTACTGTATAGCGTATGCAAAAAGAGACGCTTACTTATCATCTCGCGCTTTGTCACATAAATTTGGAACAGTAATTTTTTGCGCTTTCGAAAAGGAGATGCCAAAATATATACAAAAGAGTGTGTGGGATTTATCTGACTTGGAGAAATTAGAGCAGTGGCAAATTGTGCAGCTGCGACTGCTTGATGATGCAAGCAAAAGAGAGAAAGAAACTTGCCCTGCAATTGCCATGGACAAAGTGGTACAAGAGAGACTGGGAACGGAAAAAGCCGTTGTGAAGTGCTAGGCAAACTTGCGAATTATACACTATACGTGTGCGTAGAATAGGAATCGCCTATTTTGGAAAATAAACAGAGAGGCAAACTTTCAACGTTTATTTAACGTTTATCCATTTCAATGGAAGAAAAAAACGTTCTGATGATGTATCTTGTATAATTTACACTACGGTTAAGTGTATGTAGATGAGTGCGTACACTCACTACTTCGAATTGATCCCTCGGCGATCATTAATAAATAATTTTGGAAGAAGTTATCGATCTCCCCGAGGTAGTATTTCTTGGAATGAGTTAAATAATTACACTATAACCCATTCTTTTTCAATAATCGACGTGTCGCCTTCATCAGTAAACTGACAAAAATTTATTAATTTAAAAAAATATAAAGTAATACAAAAAGTTATTTAAGAACAATAAACCAGAGACTTGCGAATGCGGAGCGGTTTGTTGTGTATACAATTTTCAAAATCATTTCCCCCGACTCTTAAACGGAAGTTTAATCTTGTAACATTTCTAAAAATCTGTAATTTTTTCCGATTTTTTCAGTCCTGTCTCATTTTCTCACGACTTTTCATTGCCGAGTTACACTTTTTTTACATTTGTTAACGTTTTAGCGATACTATTTACCATATCTGAAAAATTCTTGCGCGTATCTGTTCTCGAATCTCTGGGCTACATGGCTTTATTTTTGAGCGAATTAATTCCTGAAAAGTGACAAAAAATCTGCAGTTTTTTATGTAACGGTTTTTTTTTTTGACTGAGTTATACGGTTTGCGAAACAGAGCTGCCTACGTCATTCAAATGGATAGTAGTTCTGACACAACTTACTCTTCTTCCGCGTAAAGGCAAAATGAAGAAAAATTTCGTTAAAACTGCCTAGTGATACAAGTCGCGACGCATTGAAAATTTCTTATGGTACTTTCTAATGTCATTATAATTGCAGTCCTAATCGCGGTTCACGCAGAATAAGCAAGAGCGATGGAGAATTGGGAAATTGGCGAATTGGGCAGACAGCTGGTGCTCTCCTTCGGACGCATTTGTTTATCGAGTGTAGTGAAAATACAGCCAAGAGCTTTCTATCGTTCGAGCTGGTGCGCACTACTGTCGACTCGGCGATAAACGCTCGCCGGTTTCAATAAATTTCCCAGCCGATGTTCTAGCATGCCATGCTTTTTCCATGTTTCCAGTGTTAGCTGCTATTCGCTTCACAGTGTGCGCTAGTAGATAACAATTGATCTGTAGTTTGAAGATAACCGGTTTTTCGAACGCAAATGTCATTCCAACTTTTATCTGGAGGATTGCTTGGTGTGCATAGCTTTTTTGAAGAAAATGTGCGTACACTTTGTTGTTTCGCCGAAGCGTGAGAGTTTCAATACTTTCCGCGCGACGAGCAGCGATCCAGTAGTATCAGACGAAACTGCTCAAACACTGCTTGCACAGATATTAGTTTCAAATTACATTCTATCTGGAGGACGCGTAATTTTTCTTCATCAATCAGAGATGAAAAGTAGATTGGTGGGTAGTACAGTTTATAAATTATCTTTCTCTCTACGCTCCCTGGAGAAATAATACATACGATGCGCCGCAGTCAAGGCTTTAGTGGGCAAAGGCGAGGAAACAACTTAACTGCGAAACATTGCTTCCCTCGGAGCTCGTGGTCAGTTCATTTTCTTCTTTCCTATCGCCGGCTTTAATCTAGGACTCGCAGTCAAGACCGTAACTTCTTTATCGCGAATACATACGGAAAATGTTATAGATGTAGACTTCGCGCTCAGGGATAAACTTTTCTTTTTCTTTATTCACATTCGAATGCTTGCAAAATATAATTTCCCGAGAAACTCATGGCGCATCGTGGCTGGGAACTTTGGCTAGGAATTTCTCCAACGTTCATATCTAACGTTGTATACGTGAACAACAATGCCAGGGAAACACTATCGGAGTTAAGGCAGTCATTTCCCTCCCGCTGATTAATTCGATCGCATCCAAAACACTCACTGAACTGATTAGAAATTATGTATCACAACGTCAATGTATTGGCATGTCGACGAAAATGACGCTAAGCTTTCGTCATCGATGAGACTGGGAAATGATCCAGCTTTCGGCAAAACGATTTCTTACGTGTGTTCAAATTATTCGGACGAAAAAAAACCACGTAAATATCGCAGATAAAACGTGGATATCAAATGAAAGAGCAATAAAAGTTTCGACTCGTTTACACTCATATACATATCGAGAGTCGAGACTGGCGCATGTAGGTATGAAGAGCAAAGCGATATCGTGTAATAAAAACAAGATGCATATTGAAAATATAATCTTCCAGCATCGATTCCGTGCAGCTTTGGTACACACGATGGCTACTGCCGCAGCATCACCGCTATATTGCCACAGCAAAACGAAAAGACATACGCATTATATATGGCCAATTCTCATAGAAAAATGCACTTTTCGAGGGTCCATAAATAGATCATTTTTTTTTAATGCTAGAGCTTTCGGACCGATCAGATTTTTTCTGTAAGCCGAACAATAGTCAAAAGTGCAGAGGAACATGGGAAACATGGAACATAAGAATTTAACATGGAGAAAAAAAGAAAGTCGGTTATTCGGATTCCTATTATTATATTTTTTTTTAACAATTGATCAGAGCATCGAATCTGGGTATACTTTTTTTTAAATTAAAGTTCTTTTGTTGTACTTTATTGTAGTCCAATTTGAAATTGTATTTGGGCCTTGGAAGCATTCGTAGTTGTTATTACTCCAGCATTTTGACGCATTAATTTTTTGTAAAAAAAAAAATTTAAAACGGCTGAGAAATATGGTTACGGAGAAATGCACTTTTGACTATTGTTCGGCTTACAGAAAAAATCTGATCGGTCCGAAACCTCTAGCTTTAAAAAAAAAATTTTAATTTCTGGACCCCCGAAAAGTGCATTTATCTAGAAGAATTGCTCATATATACTTCGAAAGAATAGGAAAAGCTTCGGCGCGTATGTATTTTGAAAAAATAATATTTTTGAAAAATAGCAAAAGAATGAAAATTATGTTTTATTTGCTGTTATTAATATGATGGATTTTTTTGTCGATCAATCATGAAATAATTAGCCAGTTCTAAAATATAGCTAGTTTAAAATCAGACTTGCCAGTGTAATCAACTCTGAGTTGAGCTCAATAAATGTATCCTTTCAATGATTGCTGCGTGGAAATAAATAATTCAATTCGCACATATTTACGCGAGCTTAAATTTTAAAGAAAATCTATTATTGCAATTGATAAACTGCCGCAAGCATCCGAACTAATCATAATTCAATTATAAAGTTTTGGTCGTCATATGATGTTTATTCTTTTTAAGAAAAGCAAAAATGAGGTTAAACGCGACGACTGCAACCGAATCAATTCGTTTGCTTCCAATAAAATGCCCGTTACGGTCCGCGCGATATCTCTCCAAACCGTACTTATATATATTTTGTCTCCATTCAAAGAAGTCGCAGTCTTATAAGCAAAACAACATCGGTTGCACACGTCGTTCTAAATTTTTCATAAACGATATTTTTGGTTAAATTGTTTGCGTCACTATTTTGCGTGTATATAGAAGAGACTCTTCCATGGCTTGCGGAGTGTCCGATCTCTATATATTTTGCATAAGCGTCAAAGCCACCGCGTGTCAAACGTTGACTTGACGAGCACAATCTGTCATACTTTCACCGCTACACTTTCAGCTTTTTTAAAAGCTTCGGTTAAAAAATCCATCGGCGAAATTGGCCACGTCCAGACGAATTTTTCAGGGGAAGGTGAGCCGAATGGGGGAAAACAGTATAAAAAGCGGCCGCCGAACGGATTTAGCTCGTGTATGCATATCTGTACCGAGAGAGAGAGAGAGAGAGAGAGAGAGAGAGAGAGGGAGAGAGAGGGAGAGAGAGAGAGAGGGAGAGAGAGAGAGAGAGAGGGAGAGAGAGAGAGAGGGAGAGAGAGAGAGAGAGAGAGATGAGAGAGACAGGTGAAAAAAAATCTTGCGCTACTGCCGCACTACGAATGCTGCGCATAATCGAGACATATCGATTCGCCGCTATTTTTAATCGTGGATATCGCGGCCATCGTCGGTCGCCGAGGAAAAGAGAGATGGATCTAGGATAGTCGGGAGGAACGCAGTGACGCGGCGGATCTTCATTATCCTCAGAGCGGAGCCTACTTGTTTATAGGCTGATAGCTTAATTGGCAGCGGCTTTGTTTCTTCTTCGTAGCACGCTCTGTCGCTTCAAAGCGCAACCATCGCGAAAGCGCATTCCTATGAGCAAAATTTTTTTTATAATCAAGCTCTTTCGATCTGTGGTTATTATTAAAATAAAGCCACGTACTAATAGGAGCAATACAACGGTGCAAGTATCTGATTGAGGTTAAAGCGTGACGTTTGCAGTGCATTGCGTTTCGCACGGCATTGAGCATTGGGAGAAAAGTATAAAGCAAGTTTCGAATGTGAGCCACCGTGTGTCCCCGAGGAGTAGAGAAAAAGCGGAGCGATCTCCTGGAATACTTACGCGTATCTCGCGGGAGGGGGGGCAGCTAGAGAGAGGCAGCAGAGGTAGCGGCAGGTTCAGCAGCAGATGTCGTTTATTATCCCGAGATCGATGAGACTCGTGTCTAGTGTCTTGCTCGAGTTGCCTTCTCCCGCGGCAACGCTACAGCAGCTTGGGAAACACTTAACTGCACTCGCGACGGATCACAAACTGAAAGAAAGCACAGGAATAAGCGAAAGGAAGGAAGGAAGGAAGGAAGGAAGGAAGGAAGGCAGGCAGGCAGGCAGGCAGGCAGGCAGGCAGGCAGGCAGGCAGGCAGGCAACCCCACCGTGGATGAGCAACGTCGTTGCACTGGGCTCACTCTCTCGCTCTCCGACACCGGCGGCGCGGCGAGAAAGACACGCTCGGTCCGCAAGTGCGCTCGAACGTCGCCAAGGGAGAGAGAGAGAAAAGCTTATCGAGCGGCGAAGCTGCTGTTCCTCATCACTGGCGACGCGAGCGCGCCGCGTGCGTTTCACGCGGGGCGCAAGCTCCGCGCTGCTCCACAGAGTGCTTTTTTTCTGCACTCTCTACATCGTCCCCGAGAGAGAGAGAGAGAGAGAGAGAGAGAGAGAGAGAGAGAGAGAGAGAGAGAGAGAGAGAGAGAGAGAGAGAGGAAGGGCGCGCGCGCGTGTCAGTCTCTCTGCAGCTCACTTTCGGCAGCTGTGCAGAAGAGCTGGAGAGTAGGGACTCTCGAGAGGACGTATGCTGCCTTGGGAGCGACTATGGCGGCCGCTTGGCTCTCACTGGCTGGCCCTGGTTACTGGCTGCTGCTGCTGCTGCCGCCGCCGCCTCCGCCGCTCTCCCGCCCTGGCTTTTTCTCCCACTCGAGCTCTCGCTCTCCCTCGCGCCGCACTTGGCGTCGCAGCGGCAGCATCCGACAACGCGCAGGACCGAGCGCCGGCCGAAGCCCCCGTATACAGCCGCCTGCCGCCTGTTCCAAACCACCGCATGATCGAAGGCTGCTAGGTTAGGCAGGAGAGGGAGCAAAACATCCCCTCCTCGATCCCCACGCATCCCCTGCACGCGCGCACTTGGCTCCGTAGACTCTCAGAGCTGCTGCTGCTGCTGCTGCTGCTGCCGCTCGCGCCGTGCCGTGCCAAAATATACACGTGAATCTCTGATGATGTCTGGATCTCAGGATTAGCAGCTGCTCAGCGCTCCTTCCCGGCTATTTGATATTCGCTCGTCTCTCTTCTCTATGCTCATCCTCGATCGGCCGCAAGCCCGTCTAACCTCGGCAATTTGAGCAACAGAAACGCGCGGAGAGTTCATCGCGATGCCTCGCCTCGATTTTCCAAGACGCGCTGCAAGCCCTGTACACTGCACAGCAACTGCTCTCCGCACCTGTGCAGCCGCAGAGGCCTATCACCATACGATCACGAAAACATGTACAACGAAAATATTGATCCTGACAATCTACTATACCTCCATGTGTCATTTCTAACTATCAGACATGATTAATCGACGAGCTGCTGCACGCTTACCTCTCATACACTTGCTATTCATCCATCTACGGCTTTTTTTCTTCTTCCACAAGAGCTGGTCGCTGCAAGCTTTCCAATTATAAAAACTATTGATGTCGCTATCGAAACGTCTTTGAAGCTTCAAAGCTGGCCCCTTCAGGCTTCCTTCCAATAAAACTTTCTCTTATCTATCAAGACACGAAATTTCCTCATGAGCTTTTTCACCCATAAGTTCTTTTCGATTTCAAACTGCACGCTACGAGCAGTTTCTTTCTGTCGACGATGAGAGAACGGCATTCGCATGACGAGTATATCAGCAAAGTCGCAGCAAAAATAATCCAAATGTATATTATATACTTAATTTATAATACCGTTTGCAAAATTTCTACATCAATTTAATCTTTTAATTCATTCAAATAGTCTTATTAACTGAAACGTCTTTTTTTCTGCACTATGCTACGGAGAACGTCCTAAGAAGAATCGACGTAATATTGGGTTACAAAAGCAGTCTACCTACTTCTAAACACCCCTGATTCTCGGACATTGTGTATCGGTATTCACTAGATCAGCGACTGCTATATTCATGGACGTGAACACGCATGAAAATCCTGTGATCAACTATTGCTCATTAAGAGAAATATCATTTGAGAAAAAAAGAGCCCCTCTTATTCTCGAAGAAAATAATCACGTTTTAATCTGAAAAGAAACAAATTTTCATAAAAAATCCTATTTGCATTCAAGAGAAAAAATGGCTATTATTACAAATTTTCTTCTAAGCACGACGAGTTTGCAATAACAATCCACCAACTGTGTGTATATATATATAAGGAATACGTACGAATATTTTCAAAAAATTTTGAGCCATTTTTTTAATTTTTCAAAAATTGTGCAAATTGGAAAAATTAAAAAATAGCTCAAAATTTTTTGAAAAAATTCGTTCGTATTCTTTGAGTAATTTTAAGCATTTTTTATTCTATAATATTTTTTCATTAAAGTGATATTTCTCGAGAAAAAAATCATGTTTAACATCACGCTCACAACAAAGTTTAACATCACGCTGTTTCACAAAAACCGCCGTCATTTTGTTAAAAAAAATCATAGACGAAAAAGCTTAACTAATTTGAAAAGCTCAGAAAATTTTTGAACTTTTGTGCCTATTTGCGACACTAAAAATAAAATTCCTTCTCCCTCTAAATTCGAATTGAAAGCATATATAATATATACAGATCAACAGATAAAAAAATTTAAATTTAGTCCTAAACACGAAAAAGTAGAGGAAACGAGTTTTAATTTGAGCTATCAAACGTTAAAATCGAAGCTTTGGAGCGACAGTAACAGGGATTTGAAGAAAGGGAAAAATGTCTGATTTTTGGAAAAATCGAGCTATTTCGTGAAAGTCAAACCAAAGCACTTTTTTCAATTATTCATAAATTTTGATCGAGTGATTCGATTTTGACGTTTAATAGCTTAAATTAAAGCTGTTTTCCTCAGTTTTTTTGTTGATACAAATAGTTTTTTGTAGTGAGCTATATATATGCTTCTAAAGCCGATTGGTTCTTTGAAAGTATATATATATATATATAGCTCACTATATATCAAATTTAAATGTTGACTTAAAATTCAAAGAGTAGAGGAAAATAGCTTTAATTTAAGCTATTAAACGTCAAAATCGAATCACTCGATCAAAATTTATGACCATTTGAAAAAAGTGCTTTGGTTTGACTTTCACGAAATAGCTCGATTTTTCCAAAAACCAGACATTTTTCCCTTTCTTCTAATCCCTATTACTGTCGATCCGATGCTTCGATTTTAACGTTTCATAGCTCAAATAAAAGCTCTTTTCCTCTACTTTTTCGTTTTTAGATCTAAATTTAAATATTTTTATCTGTTGATCTATATATATGCTTCTAAAGCGGATTGGTTTTCTGAACGCATATATATAGCTCAATAGATAAGAAAAATCAATTTTGGACATAAAAATCGTAAAATTAAGGAAAAGAGCTTTAATTTAAGCTATTAATCTTTAAAATCGAGTCACTGGATCAAAAGTTTCGAGGATTTGAAAAAAAAAGTGAAAATCGATTAGTTTCCCGAGAGCCCTATGAAGAGTTAGCAGTATTGAAGCGTAGTAACTCGTGACCGGAACATCCGATTTGAAAAATTTTAGGCTCGATTAAAAGCTCTTGAGCTGCACTTTCGTTCTGTATATATATATATAGTATAGCGCCAAGTCCCATAGGATTCACAGTACTCAAATAATACTCTCGACAGTAAAAATGCAAAAGTAAATGTATGAACATTTTTGCGATTTTTCGATCGGAAACCCGGGTGGCAACCGATAATTATGCAACTCGCACGGTTTCTTATTCAGAGGGGTCCCAGAAATCAGAAAAAATAGGTCTGGCAAGTGTACCCTACCCAAAATTTTTTGACCTTCCAGGCCCCCAGAAGTTTCCAGTATCCCGTGGAATACATTTATGCCTTAACAGTAGCAAAAGTGAGAGTTTGCTCTGGACTACGACTACTATTAAATTCATAAAGATGCCTTTTTTCCAGAATGGGCCTGAGCTACTCTGATGAGCTAAAAATCAAAATATCACCTGTCAAAACAAAAAAGTTGGATTTCCTATCTAAAAAAAATATATTTAATAGTAAAAGGAATTCCAAGACAAAAAGTATTGTAGTGATTTTTCTTAATTTTGCTTCCTTTCCAATCTAAAAATCGATGAAAATGGAAAATTTTAATATTAAATTTTAATAGTACTAGAATGAATGAACTCGCTCGCCCGCGCAATAATAGCGTTGAATTTGTAATGTAAAATAGGATAGTTTAAATATTAAAGTTTTCATTTGAACTAAAGCTTGTAATTAGTCAATATTGAAGAAAATTTAATCAAATAGTTTAGTTATATTAACATAAATTTTGAGCACACAAAATTGAACAATTTGAGCACTGTGCTGGACTTCCAAATTAAATTTCAAATCTTTTTGCATTTGTTAGGATATACGAAAAAAGATGTATGGGTGTAGAACATCGGCACCCTACGCCAATAAAAAGTTACGGACTGGAAAAAAAATACGTCAATTTTCCTGTTTTTTGTTCATTCTCCTACAATTTTAAGAAGTAGACCGTATGTTAAATCAATATTTCAATCAACAGAAATAAAGGACTTAAAAAAACCTTTTATTTGGATATAAATTTGTCTAAATCGGATGCACTGATCAAAAGTAACGCATTTTAAGCATTTGAAGAAAGGGAAAAATCTCCCAATTTTCGAAAATCGATCGATTTCATGAAAAAGAAAAGCGAAATTTGCCTTTCTTAAAATCCTCGTGCCTTCCGATCAACCAACCGTTTTCAATGTTCAATAGCTTAAGTTGAAACATACATACAGATCATTGCACTACAAAATTGGAATTCTTATAAATTAATATGGAAGTAAAAGAAAAGAGCTTAAATTTGAGGTATTAAACGTTGAAAACGCACGACTGGATCAAAATTGAGAAGGGTTTGAAGAAACGTAAAATTCTCTGGATTTTGTCAAGTATATACATGGAAGAAAGCGTCAAAATAATCGTTTTTCTTTTTTTTATTTAAAACCTCATGATTTGCGAACCGACTAATCGTTTTCAACGTTTATATGCTTCTCAAGTTGATTGTTTTTTACTGATTTTGAGAAGCATATACATAACGAATCGCACGAGAAACTTAAACTGCAGACAATTTTTTAAAAAAGTAGAAAATTAAAGGTTGAATTTGATCTATTGAACTTTGAAAACGGTCCGTGGGGTCGGAAGGCACGAGGATTTTAAAAAAGGTAAATTTCGCTTTTCTTTTTCATGAAATCGATCGATTTCCGAAAATTCGGAGATTTTTCCCTTTCTTCAAACGCTACTAACTTGTGCTCCAATTGTGCGTTTTCAAAGTTTAATAGCTTAAATTAAAGCTCCTTTCTTCTACTTTTGTGCTAATTAGTCTAAAATTTTCAATTTGTTTCGTAATGTGCTATATATATACTTTCAAAGACCGATCTATTTGAGAAGCATACGCATAGCTCATCATAAGCGAAAGGAAAAAAACTTAAAGTAATTAAAAAGTACAAGAAAAGACCTTTGATTTAACGTATTTGACATTGAAAATGGATGCTTGGATCAAAAGTTAGAAGAATTTTAAGAAAAAAAGGTAAAATCGACTATTTTTGTAAAAGCCTGAATCCAAGTTCGTCGACTTTTAAAATACGAAACTTTTGATGAGTGCATCCGATTTACACAAATTTATATCCAAATAAAAGGTCTTTTCAAATACTTTATTTTTGTTCATTTGAATATTGATTTAACATACGGACTGCTTCTTAAAATGGTAGGAGATTGAAAATAAACACGAAAATTGACTTTTTTTCAAACTTTTAGCCCGTAACTTTTTACTGGCATAGGGTGCCGATGTTCTACACCCATACATCATTTTTCGTATGTTCTAAAGAGTGTAAAAAACCTAGTCTGGTCAGTGTACCCTCAAAATTACTCAGTTTCCACTTTCGAGCAAAAAAAAGTCCGACTCTCCGTAGATTTCCTCATGTATGTATGTGTGTAAAGTGGACTTTTGAATGCGTGCCCATATTAAATAACTCTTCCGTCTCGCATCCAACTGTCCATTTAGCGTATCCAAATGTTCACAAAAAAATAACCCTACTTCCATTTTTCTCGCATTCAAAAATCCGCTTTCACGTATTTATAAAAATATATGTGCTTTTCAAGTAAATTGTTTTTTTGAAAGCATATATATAGCTTACGGCATGAGAAAATTTAAATTTAGACCTGTTGACAGAAAAATAAAAGAAAAGAGCTTTAATTTGATCTATCAAACATTAAAATCGAATCACTGAATCAAAAGTTACGAGCATTGAAAGATAAAAAAAGGAAAATCAAGAATATTGGTAACAGTTAAAGCGAGCCTAAAGCAAAGTTAGTTTATTTCAAACGTACGGAACTTTTGATCAGTGCATTCAATCTAAACAATTTGGGTTCAAATCGAAGCTCTTTTAGTACACATTCAGCCTATCTATATGCCTATTCATATATTTAGCCTATCTATATATTTAGCCTTGCACTAAAAAAATCCAGAATAAGTTGCTAAAAATTGCTTAATAATTTTACATAAAATTACAAAGATGGCAGAAAAAAACAGTGTCACAAGATCGATTTCGTGGGTACACAATTTTCTATGCAGTAAATCCTTCTCAAAACATTATGCACATTTTGCATGCATATTTTGTATTTATAAACATCTGCACTTTAGTTTTTAAAGCGTGATTTGGAAAGTGTGTTTGTAAAATTTTGGATTTTCACACTTTGCGTAAAAAGAACATAAATAAAACCTAATTCTCATTCCAATATCTCATATGGTACATATTAAAAATATACCTTTCCGTAAAATTTCAAATAAACAGAAGACTTTTTACTGTTTTAATTGGAAGGGTTAACTGAAACTCTATATTTTTATGAAATAGAATCCAGATTCATATGAAGATTCTTTGTTTATTTTGTAAGATCCAACAAAAACATTCAAGTTTTACCAAAATCGAGTGATTTCATGGAAATAAGCAAAATTTGCTTTTTTTCAAAACCTCTTAATGCGTTTAGTTACGCGTTTTCAATGTTTGATAGTTCAAATTAAAGCTCTTTTCTTCTACTTTTTTGTTAGTTGGTCCACATTTTTTTATAACATATAGTGTGTTATATATATGCTTTCAAAAAATGATCTACTTGTAAAGCCTATATATAGCTCACTACATTAAAAAATTTTAATTTAGACTTATTGGTAGAACATTAGAAGAAAAGAACTTTAATTTAAGGGGTTATGCCTGAGTTAAACCTGTAAAAAGGACATTAATAAGTAATAGGCTAAAAAAAATTATTTATTAATAGTATAAAAAAAATCATTGTCCTACTTAAAATGTAGGTATTAAACATATTTTTAACTATTTTAAAGAAATTATATATCTATACTTACATTGTAAACAATTACATGTATGAATCACTAATTTTCAGCACTTTTTCCCTTTGCCGCAGGATATCTCAGCATCCAGATGATGAATTGACACCAGACAGGATGTAAAATCTTTTGAATATGTTTCTTCACTGCTTGAGCGGAAGACTATTCTACAAAAAATAAATTTTAAATATTTAGTAACTCATAAGATGATTATATCAGTAATTATAGTGAATATTACATATATTCACATACGCAACATTGACTTTTACCTTGTATTAGTCAATTCTGCTCCATTCAAGCAGTGAAGAAACGTATTCAGAAGATTTTCCATCCTGTCTGGTGTCAATTCATCATCTGGATGCTGAGATATCCTGCGGTAAAGGACCTAAAATCATAAAAATGTCAAGACTGAGAAAAATGCATTTAAAGTTTATCGAAACACTTATGTATATTTAACTGGTAGTACTTACATGAACTACTTGGCATATTTTTCTTATATTTTGGCATAAGATACCTATATATTAAGCCATGTATGAAAACCCGGGTGCTGTACATGTAGATATACTAGTATCGAAAGCTGAAATTGAAATGTAAGTTTTTAATACGCATTCACAGTCAGCATGTTTTAGATGAATATAAATTTTGTCATTGCTTACCCATTACTTTATAGGATTATTAGTAATTACTGTAGACTTCTCGTGCACATGATATTTATAGCCCATATACCTGAAACAATGAATACACTCACAAAGAACAGATTCTTCACCAATAATATGTTGTTTATAGTACAAAACACTTATCTAAAGTTGAACACTTAGACTCAGAAGTTATCACAACAGCACAACATCCAGCTTGCACTAAACTACAGACAGCAGACGAAACAGTTGATGTCTGAATGCAAACTTGACTAGGTCGGTAAAACAGTGATTCCCTGTTCCATATGCTGTAAGGTGCCATGTTTTTAGGCGGTAATTTAAATTTGCATGTATGTTTTTTTACCCCTTTATAAGTTTGATTAAAAATTACAAGACTAAATTTAAATTCTAAATTTATTTTATTTTGAACATTCAAAGTAAAAAAAAATCTACAATTTCATAAAAAATAGCTATTACAGTACATAATGATTTCGTAAATAATTTGTGCTTTTTTTTAAATAAAATTGCGTTTTCAAAAGGAATTTGTGAACACATTGAATGTTACATTTTCTATAAAAACGCAAATTTTTTGAATAATCAAAAGCGCTATAAAACAAAATATGAATAATACGCAATTTTGAAAAATTTGCATATTTTGCCTATAACTTTGTAACGGAATTCTTTCGGGCAAAAAGGACTAAGGCAGCTCATTCTGCAGTAAATTTGCCTTAAAAAAATCAAATAAAAAAATTTTTGATTTTTTAAAATTTTAACTTAGGCATAACCCCTTAAGCTATTAACTGTTAAAAACCAACGCCTGAATCAAAAGTTAAAATTATAAAAAGAAAAAAACGTAAAATTGGCTATTTTCGTAAGCGCCTGAAACAGAGTTCGTTGTCTTCAAATGTGCGTATCTTTTGATCAGTGCACCCGATCCAGATCAATAAATATGCAAGTTAAAGGTTTTTTACTCTACATTACGTCTGTGTCTATGAAAAAAGTCAAAAAATTTAATACTGTAGATAATGCCCTTTTTTTAATTTTTAGAGCAAAAATTGCGGTCATTTTCTTCGGTTTTTCGCCTGTAGCTCTATGTTTGTACAGGGGGGTTGGGTACAGGGTACAGGGGGGTACAGGTTTTCACTAAGCACACACCGGTTTATTGTTTGAAATGAGCTACCAAACAAAACTAACATGGTCCGATAGGTATACCCTCAAAAATAAAAAAGTGCAATTTTCGGACCGACTTGTGTGCCACTTTCTGGTGGATTTCGACATGTATCCTTTAGTAAGTAAACCATGTATGCTCTCATTGTCTTCATGTGGCTTACCAAAATCAAGGCCATTATTATTATTATAATCTTATTAGTCTTTAAGATCACTGATTATTTTCTGGGTGAATGTGTCAATCATAATCGGCGATCCTGTTCATTTAGACACCTTACTGACTCCTAGTGCACTCATGTTATCGAAAAGCTATGGAGCGCACCACCTGGTGTGCGTACTCGGCGATCCTGTTCACCTAGACACCTTGTGGGTACCTGGTGCACTCATTTTGACAAAAAACTATGTAACGCACCACCTGGAGTGCGTCATCGGCGACCGTGATCCTCTGGACACCTTCCCGGCACCTGGTGCACACGTTTTGCCGAAAAACTATGGAGCGCACCACCTGGAGTGCGTAATCCGCGATCCTATTCACCTAGATACTTTGCCGGCCCCTGGTGCACACGTTTTACTGAAAATCTGTGGAGCGCACCACCTGGAGTGCGTAATCGGCAATCCTGTTCACCTAGACACCTTGTGGGTACCTGGTGCACTCATTTTACCGAAAAACTATGGAACGCACCATCTGGAGTGCGTCATCGGCAATCCTGTTCACCTAGATACTTTGCCGGCCCCTGGTGCACTCATTTTGACGAAAAACTATGGCGCGCACCTCCTGAAGTGCGTAATCGGCGACCCTATTCGCCAAGATATCATGTGCGTATCTTGTGCTCGGGTTCTGTCGAAAACCTGCGGAGCACACCTCCTGGAGTACATAATCGGCGACTCTGTTTACCTATACACCTTCCCGGTAGCTGTTGTTCGGATTAGTTGAAAATCTACCGAGCGCACCAATTAAACCTCTCTCTAGACTCTCTACTCGGTCGTCGGGTATCTTTATCACCTCGTCACCTCGTCGCCGGTCGCGGCGCACGAAGAATTACTAAGCGCACCACCTGGACTTCGTCATCGGGAACTCTGGTCGTCTATACGACTTTACCCTGGTAGCGATGTACCGAAAGGAATCCATTTGTATACTTGGCCGTCCGCAATATTTTTTTCATATTAATAATTCTTATTTCCATTATTACCTGGACTCGGTCATCGGTGATCTGGATGACTTGCATCCCAGTCTGGGTTGCAGTGCATATGTGTAGTTCTATTATATTACTTTCTGTATCTTTACTTAAAAGCCGGGATATAGATACCTATAGTTATTTGTATATATACCTATAGTTATTTGTTTACATAGCTACATATATAGCATTCGATCTCTCTAACCTCAAGCAAAATCGCGATCTTTAATCGTGTTTTTCTCAAAATCTGTCCATTTTCCATCTTTGCGCCCATTACGACTTTTGTTCAGGAAGTCATAATCTATTAAAATATCATACTTTCATTCAATTTCACAGGGACACACAATCATATGTTCCATGCGGGTTCCTTTGTGTAGAAATATATACATTTCTATTTGCACCTTCCTTGTACATAGAGTTTGCCTGTATGTATAGAAATGTGCAGGAATGTGCGCAGAACGTTGTGTATAAAATTATGCATAAAATTTTCAATTCAATCATCACTATTAATATCGAGGAAAACATTCAGGAAAATTCGTTGGTTAGTGGATAAGTATCAATTTATTCATCAGTATTTGAATAAAAATGAAAAAAAACTTTTTTTTCATTTTTGAAAAGTGCATGGTGCGATGTTTCGTTCTGCCGAATTAAGTACTTATTCATAAAATTATTGATGCTGATTATTTTAGAATTACTTTCATAAAATGTTCATCCAAGAAATGAATATTTCAAATTCGTTTACGGCAAGAGAATTTTTTCCAATCTTTCATAAGGTATATTATTGAACTGTAAATAACAAATATATAAATGAAAAAGTAATGAAATTGAAAGTATCAGAGTAAAAGTTTTTTAATATTTTATCTTAAATCAACTCCTCATATTGATACTTACACTCTCGACTTCATAGCTTTCGCGTCTAAATTTCCAGGTAAGTATCAATATAAAAATCAAAACTATAAGTTCTTAGATAAAGTTAATTACTTGTATTGTTTGAATACGTGGACACAAATTAGTGTGCCAAATTTCAGCCCTCTAGCTATGATAAATTTTAAATAAATGCAAAGAGTATAAATGAAGGAAGCGTAACTACGATGGCATTTTAAATATTATGGTCTTCGCCTCATTTTAAATCTATTGTAGCTAGAGGGCTGAAATTTGGTACACAAAGTTGTTTTCACATGTTAAAACAATACATGCAATTAACTTTATCTAAGAACTTACAGTTTTGATCTTCATATTGATCATTACCTGAAAATTTAGACGCTAAAGCCATGAAGTCGACAGTGTAACTATCAATATGCAAATGAAAACTATACGTTCATGGATAAAGTTAATTGCACGCATTATTTAAACATGTTAAAGCAACTTTGGATACCAAATCTCAACCTTCTAGCTGTAATAGATTTTAACTGAGGCGAAAGCCATCATATTTGACATGCCATTGTAACCGGTGGATGATTCCTTATTTCAATTATATTCTTCGCACTAATTTAAAATCTATCGTAGCTAGAGGGCTGAGTTTTGGTACACAAATTTTCTTTAACACGTTCAAACAATAAATGCAATTAACTTCATCTAAGAACTTACAGTTTTGATTTTCACATTGATACTTGCACAGTGTAAATACCATACCATAATTAATTAAATAATTAAATAAGTTGAATTATACATGTTATTTTAAACGTTGTCAATTTTCCGGATGGCAGTAACGAAGTTGTGATTTTTAGATTTGAGTGGCATAAACATATTCAAACTACACGAAACGTGCGCACGCGCGAACAAACAGCCAATCAGGAGTCATGTTAACCTAGATGGCGCTGACACTTTTTTGATAGGAAATTCGACATAAAATTTCTTGAATTAAATTTCTTGGTGAAGTTAATAGGTGGAAGTCATGTATGAAAAGTGGAGGTCATAATGGTGTAAGTGACAGGTGCAAATGATGGATGGAGGAGGTCATGATTGGTGCCGATAGGTGGAAGCTTAAGAACATAGATAGAGCAGACAATAGACAGAGGTTGGATCTTATGGATGGAGGTGACAGATGGGTGGTGTAGGTGATACACTGAACCTTGCTCTATTTCTCTCTTTCTCTTTATTTATGTATACATAATTATGTAATTTTCCTGCTCTCTTTAATTGAAATCTATCTTATAACGCTGCAATCGTGTGAATCATAATCAATGTAACGATGGACCAGTCACTTAAAGATCGCATAAAAATGAGACTTTTGATGAATTATAACTTTCTATTTTATTAAAATGTAAGTTATTTGTTTAAATGAATTCAATTTTTATAACCACATTTTTCTATATCTTTTATTTAACTTGATCATAATAGTAATTAACAAATTTTAAAAATTATATTTTGCGAAATTAATCAAGAAAACAAGCGTACATTTTATTATATAAAATTATTATTTTTCAAATTGTATTCCTGAAATATAATTTTGTAAGATTATACTTTTTTAGGTGAACTAAACTTTACATACGAAACAATGACCATAATAACGTCGAAATTTTGAACAAAAATTTAATTAGAGTTGGTAAGCGGTGCGAGCAGGGCGGTAACCCTACTATATATGCGTGGTTCTCTGTCAAATCAAAGCTTCATTTTTTTTCATTTCGGAAACTACTGAAAAATGTTCTATTGATTGCAAAAGGATGTCTTGAATTTTTTCAGATTTTTTCCGGCACACCTCTACGAGCTACAGAAGGTCAAAGTTGGGATTGTAAAGTAGAAAAATACTTCCATACGATATATATGTGGAAATCCATCAGAAAGTGGCACACAACTCGATACAAGAGTTGGACTTTTTTATTTTTGAGGACATACCTATCGGATCATACTAGTTTTACTTGATAGCTCATTTCAAACAATAAACCGTTATGTACCCAGTCAAAACCTTATGCCAACAAAGAGCTACATGCGAAAAATCGAAAAAAAAGAACTGCGATTTTTACTGTGACTAGACCAAGAGCAGCGCGCTTCGCGCGCTCTAATTTTTCTTGCAGTTTGTTTATAATTTAATAGTACTCAAAAATACTTGAAATAATCGCAAAGTCGATTTTTATTTTGAAAATTTTGAAGAATTATTTCTCTTTTAAAAGATATTTTTTAAAGTACAGTTTATCCTGTTTATCTTTATATTTAAAAAGAACTTATCGAACTGTGCATAGGTATACCTATATATGAAGAGCTCATGAACCCATTGTCGATTCTATTGTGCATAAAATAAAAACAAGTTCTTTCTCAATTTCTTGTACCTGCGCTCTTATTGCATGCAGATCTTTTGTGGTATTATATTAGGCTAGAATGTTAGATCAACATCAGCGGGCTTCGCGCGCTCTAACCTGAAAATTAAAAAAAGAGCATTATCTATAGTATTATAATTTGTTGAAATCTTTTTATATACACAGACTTAAAGTACACTAAAGGACCTTTCATTTGCATATGAATTTGTCTGGATCGGATGCACTGATCAAAAGATAGACACATTTGAAGACAACGAACTCTGTTTCAGGCGCTTACGAAAATAGCCAAATTTACGCTTTTTTCTAAAATTCTTTTGTTGTTCTTATCGATCTCTCCGAATTCTTATCGAACTCCTTTCTTTTAAGAAACGACGTTTCGGCGATCATTGTCGCCCTCATCAGGAAACTGTCAAAAAATTTTTTTATTACAATAAACATACAGACTTTAAAATGAACAGAGTATTACATAGAAAAGGCGATATTTTTGAAACTTACATATTGGAGCATATTTGATTTGTGTACATCTCGATAATCCTTTTCCCCGGCTAGTTAACAGCGGGGGAAGAGAGAGACCGAGTGATACAGCTATTATTTATACCGCTTTGTCAGCTACTGTCTCGGAAGTGAGGAAGTAGCCGGCAATCGTCGCTTATATAGTGCGAAAAGTCTTTCGCGCGGTTTGTTTACATATGACGTCACGCATCACCTCATCCTTTCGATGTATACAGATTTGATTTTAAATCTTAAGCTGGTATATTAAATGTGTGTACACGTTATTGAGTTTCTGAGTTTTGAACCATTTTTCAAAACTCGGATTCGTATCATTTTTTCTATTTACATTATCGAATTTTCTATTATGAGTCATATTGAGATTAAAGCGAAGGTGCTTGTCCTGATTTGACGTAACAAAGTCTAAAATTTCATGTGGAAGTATATCTTGTAAAACTTGGTTGGTAAAATGGTATCAATAAGAAAAAGGATACCCAGAAACTCAATAACGTGTACACACATTTAATATACCAGCTTAAGATTTAAAATCAAATCTGTATACATCGAAAGGATGAGGTGATGCGTGACGTCATACGTAAACAAACCGCGCGAAAGACTTTTCGCACTATAGAAGCGACGATTGCCGACTACTTCCTCACTCCGAGACAGTAGCTGACAAAGCGGTATAAATAATAGCTGTGTCACTCGGTCTCTCTCTTCCCCCGCTGTTAACTAGCCGGGGGAAAGGATTATCGAGATGTACACAAATCAAATGTGCTCCAATATGTTAGTTTCAAAAATATCGCCTTTTCTATGTAATACTCTGTTCATTTTAAAGTCTGTATGTTTATTGTAATAAAAAAATTTTTTGACAGTTTCCTGATGAGGGCGACAATGATCACCGAAACGTCGTTTCTTAAAAGAAAGGAGTCTAAATACATTACGCTTTTTTCTTATTATCCTTTTAACTTTTGATCCAGGCATTGGTTTTTAACAGTTAATAGCTGAAATTAAAGTTCTTTTCTTCTACTGTTCTACCAATGCGTCTAAATTAAAATTTTTTTAGTGAGATATATATGCTTCTTAAGTAGGTCTAATATTTCGAAGCATATATATAGCACATTGTATGTTATAAAAAAATTGTGGACTAGCAAAAAAAGTAGAAGAAATGAGCTTTAATTTGAGCTATTAAACACTGAAAACACACAACTGGATCAAAAGTTTCAAGCATTTGAAAAAAGGGAAAAATCTCTGGATTTGCCAAAATTGAGTGATTTCAAGGGAAAAAAGCGAAAATTGCCTTTTTTTAAATCCTCGTACCTTCCAATTCAGTAGACCGATTTTAAAGTTTAATAGCTCAAATTAAAGCTCTTATCTTTTACTATTTTTCTAGTTTCTCTTCAGTTAAGGTTACTCATGCGATACGCTGTAAATATGCTTCGCAAAATCAGTATAAAACGATCAACTTGAGAAGCATATATCTGTGGCTTACAGGAAGAACCACTTAAATGACTTTTTCGTTTTTTCGAGAAAAAGCGATTTCAATGTTTCTAGTAACACGCAAGATCGAAATGTTAGTAAAAAGATCTAAGTATTCGCTCATTTCATTAGGTATCTAATACGAATACAACCGTAGTATTAAATTTGTAAATAGTTTCTTTCTTGAGCTAAACAAATTACTCGAGTTAAGTGGTTCTGCGGAAACTTTGCAGATAAGTGGTTATGCGGTCACTCTTTTTGAGGGCTAGTAACTAATGCAATTAGCAATTAAAAAAACTTGGGCAGGGCATATCTTTAAAGTTTATCTCATGGCCATTCTAATGATCTAATTGAAATTTTCGAAAATTGTTATTAACAATGACAAAAAACGGTTTATTTTTTATTAACCAATTATTTTGAAAAAAATGATGTTAACGTAGAATGATTAGAGACATATTGCTGAAAAGTCCTTTTAATCCAGTTGTGCATTTTCAGTGTTTAATAGCTTAAATTCTTTTCTTCTACTTTTTTTTATTGATCCACATTTTTTTTATAACATACAGTGTGCTATATATATGCTTCAAAATATTAGATCTACTTGAGAAGCATATATATCTCACTAAACAAATTTTAATTTAGACACATTGGTAGAACATTAGAAGAAAAGAACTTTAATTTAAGCTATTAACTGTTGAAAACCAATGCCTGGATCAAAAGTTAAAAGAATAAAAAGAAAAAAGCGTAAAATTGGCTATTTTCGTAAGCGCCTGAAACAGAGTTCGTTGTCTTCAAATGTGCCTATCTTTTGATCAGTGCATCCGATCCAGACAAATTCATATGCAAATGAAAGGCCCTTTAGTGTACTTTAAGTTTGTGTATATAAAAAGATTTCAACAAATTATGATACTGTAGATAATGCTCTTTTTTTAATTTTCAGAGCAAAAATCGCGGTTCTTTTTTTTCGATTTTTCACATGTAGCTCTTTGATGGCATAAGGTTTTGATTAGGCACATAACGGTTTATTGTTTGAAATGAGCTACCAAGTAAAACTAGCATGATCCGATAGGTATGCCCTCAAAAATAAAAAAGTGCATCTTTTGGACCGACTTGTGTAACACTTTCTGATGGATTTTCACATATACATACATAATCATAACAGTAATAATTGTAAGAAAAGTATCGATTCATGAACAAAGCGATGTATATTGCACCGATTAGGCGAATATCCCCAAGAGTCAAGCAGTTTGAGCAATGTCCGATCGTCAACAAGAGCAACAGCGAGTAACAAAAACGAACAGGATCAAGCCATAATTAATTTGTCTTATCTTGTCTCGAGCTTGCGGATGCTCAAATTTTACGGATATCGTAGAAGTCTGGTCTTGTGGGTAAGGTACGGCAACCATGGCTTTAATACTGCATTCTTGTCAATCCACTATTTGAGCAAAAGTACAAATCCAGCATTGTCCCTGACTCTCAGTCGCACGGCAATTTTCCTTCGTGCGATTTGATACCTAATTTAATTTTTGATTCACGAGGAGAAATTAAATTCGAGGAAAAAACCGACTTTGAGGAAGAAAGAATTCTTTCGAATAAAATGTTCTCATATTTAATTAAAAAATGGAATTTACACGAGACTTTATAAGTGAATAAAAATGTGAATTTCTTATTAAACACATTAATTACCGTTCAAAAACAAATGAAATTCGGCAGATTGGGCAGAAATTCTTTTAGATTTTCTTTTTATTCACGACTACAACCTGCCTGTACAAATAACTTTGCCGAGAGAAAGCTCAGCGAATAAAAAGCAAAGTCGTGTGGACGCGCGCGAAACACGAAGCGAGTTATGTGTTTCATCCAGTAGTCAGTTAGGTCAGCACTAAATGAAAATAAAAGTAATGAAAGTAGACGTGCAAGAAATAAGAGTAAGTGCGTGAGAAAGATAATCGAAGACTCGGCTGTGTGGCTACAAAATATACGTTCTCTAAAGTTGTTCGCATAGCAGCCGCATCCCTGGCTCAAAAATTATTCTACTGCATAAACATCCGCGAACGTTTCGTGAAATTGGCAATCGTCGTCTAATGCATCGCCCGGAGGGAGGAAGCCGAGATTTGACGTGGAAATATAGTATTTCGTTGCAGCCACTAGCAGCGATAAGACTCGTTTTTGCCAAGATTTCGAGATAATGACGTTATGCCTCGCTGATGCAGCTGTAAAATTTACGTGCTACTTTCTACGCAATGTATTCTCTTCTCCCTCGGTATATTGAAACTCCCACGCCTCTGCGCAACAGAAAGAGAAAAGAAGAGAGAGTTTAAGATAATGAATAATAAAGATTTTCACCAAATATATTGAATATTGATTTGAAAGTGGTCCGAAAATACCGGGCGAACAAAATAATCTATCTCACGAATTAATTAAAATTGATTTACTGTTAATAATTACTTCTATATATTATAATGACGTATTGCATTATATATATTCAGCAACAAAAATGAAGACAATCGTGACGAAATGTACGTTGCTTCTCTACTCATGAGACGACGCAACGCGTTTCTGACTAGATGAAGACTTTAAATTTTGGACGGCTACTTGATCCTCACGTACTGAAGATTGTTCTTCAGTGAATGCCTGGTAAAGAAGAATCGAGCTGAAAAATTAAATTAATTTTTTATTTTACATCCTTCTCTTAACGTAGACGCAATGCTATGTGTTGGCATCTCACTAATAATATCTCCCTATATTATATAGTTGTTTGCAGTTGGGGTGAGATTCAGGGCCTCGCATGGCCCCGCATAAGCCCCGCATTGGCCCGCATTGTGCTTTAGGTATAAGCAGGGGCTCTTACCATGTGAAAGTGATGGGTCCGCATGGCCACGCATTGGCTCCGCATATGGCCCCGCATGGGACCCCGCATTAGGCCCTGCATTTGCTATATTATATAGTTGTTTTGAGCCGCGCTGGAATTTACCCCTCTCTCACCCCCTCCATTATTAGTATTGATTATGAAGAGGGTATTTATGTATAATTATATTTATTTATTATTTATTATGTTTCCTATTCTGCTTGTTGATATCCTTGATCATGTATTATAAGTAATTACAAGTATAATTTTGTTGTATTTTAAACAAAGTAATAGGTGATTATTCGAGGACATTGTTGGAGGTGAAAGGTGGAGGTTCAAAGCCATATGTGAAGGTGATCGAGGACTACATAGAGGTTACAACATAAGAAAGAAATGGTTAAAAGTGAAGAGTTTTTTTGAAGCATGTATGTGCAAGTTGAAGGGATCATAATTGGAGGCAACAGGTGGAGGATATAGGCCATAGAAGGCTGGAAACGATAGTTGGAGGGTGAAGCCAATAGATGGAGTCTGGAGGCCATAGGGAGATTGGAGAATACAATTAAAAGCGATTTGTGAAGGCTGTAGATTATTGGAAGCGATTGGTAGAGGCTCCAGATCATTGGTGGCGGTGATAGGTCGAGGTTGTAAGTGGCGGATGAAGGTCATATTTATAGGATAAAGGACATAAATGAAAGTGCTAAGTAATTACTTGAGGGTGTTAACAATATGCGGGGATAAAAGCTGTAAGATGAAGGGATAATGATTGAAGACGATAAGTGAAGGGTGATGGCATCATGATTGGAGGCGATAGATGGACAGTGAAGGGATTATGATTGCAGGCGGTAGGTGGTGGATCTGAGGATAGAGTGGAAACGATAGGGAAAGGGTGAAGACGATAGAGGGAGGCTGAGAGGTGTGATTGAAGATGATAGGTCAAGGGGGATAGGCCGATCATGACTTAATGTAATAGGTGGATGTTTGAGGTTATGGTTGAAGCTGATACGTGGAAGCTCAAAGTCATAGGTGAAGGTGATTGGTAGAGAGTTACATAGGGATTACATAGGTTTATATAGGGTTATAGGCAGAGGTAATAGATAGAAGTGAAACGGACATGATTGGAAGTGATAGGTGGATTCTCCAGATCATTTGTGAAGGTGATAGGTAAAACGTGAAAATCGTAGGTGGAGGTTAAAGACAATAAATTATGCAAAAGGTGGAGGTTTTAGGTGCACGATGAATGGGTTGCAATGTATTGTCCAATTAAATAAAGCTATATGTATGGAGTTAACATGCATATAGTCATGTGTATAACATTATTTAATAATTTATTAATTTATTTATATTTTTTATTCGCGTTGCAAGTTGGCATAATGCGCGTTCGCATTAGACATATGAGTAAAAGCTCCAACTTGCAACATTCATACCAACTATTTAAATAATAAATTTATGAAAATAAATGCTCGTATGTGATTCTTTGATTAAGAAACGCAAAAAACCCGGTTGCGATTCGTTAAGTTTAATTCCAAAAACATCGTCGCAAGATTGAGAAAAAACACAGCGCGCGTGCGAGAACCGAGTCGACAGCCATGGCTAAGCTTGCCCCCGGAGACGAGATTATATATTTCACTTTATATATAAACTTTTCAAATATGTACGAAATAGACATTTCACATGCCGAATATTTTTTTGAGGCACTTTTACCATACAAATTTGTGACGTACATGATCGTTAGTTCATCAGCTTTCGACTCATGTATAGCTTTTAGAATGAACCATTAATTAACATTGTAAAAATAGTAACAAAAGCGTTCAAGTCTCGCGACCAGCATATTTGTATGCGAGTTATTTTGTTTCCCGGGGCTTGTCATTAGCAACAAACCATTATCTATTGTTAATTGAGCATCGATAAACATTCGTATGTTATTAGTTTTGCGAGAATTAATTATTTATGGCGAAAAAACATGTAAATTAAGTTTTCACGTACATTAGTATATCTATAGCGATACTGGCGCTCGGACAAGTGGAGGGGGTAACTCGCGGCTTCAGCATCGGAGCAGTTCCGCTCACCTGTATAAAAGAGCGCGTCGTTCCGGGAAGAGTATTCATTCTTCCACTGAAGCTGAAGCTAGAAGGAGCAATAAGTCTCCTAGATAGCGGAAGCATATAGGGAAGCGCTGGCGCTCCGGAAAGCCCTAGATGCGGACCATTGAATCTCCTACATGGGAATCCGATTAAATACGATGTAACAGTGAACAGCCTTCTGTTATGTATGAGGCGATAACTTTAATTTTTCAATAAAAAACAAAGTTTTTTTAGAAAAATTTTAAAGTTTTTCCCTAAGTCCCTTCACATAGCGAGATGCAAAAATTCTGCACTAAGTCAGACTGAGCGCTTACATATCCTTTACTATGCGCTGGATTACCCTTAGACTCAATACGTGGTCTAAGAGGGAAAAGGCGATTTTTAAAATTAATAATAAACAAATTAAATAAATTCTAGTGAGACGCAAACACATAGCATTGCGTCTATGTTAAGCGCTCACACCTTTTTTTGCCTCCTGAAAAAATAAATTTTGTTTTATCAGCTCAATTGTTCTTTACCAGGCATTGCGTCTTGCTAAAGAACAATTTTCAGTATGTGAGGATCAAGTAGACGTCCAAAGCTAAAGTCTTCATCTACTCAAAAACGCATTGCGTCGTTTTATGAGTAGAGGAGCAACGTGCATTACGTCATGTATATAATTCATCGTTTGTTGCTGAATGTGTACAATGCAATATGTCATTGTACATATAAGTAACTAATTAATATAATTCAATTTTAATTTATCCGCGATCTACGTTGAATTGTTCGCCCGGTATCCCGGACCACGAAGTATTAAATATTTTTTGAGTAAATTCTCTTTTCTATTTCCCGCCTCTTTTCATTCTCCGTTGCGCGAAGGCGGGAGCGTTTCAGGGTAGAAGGAGCATAAAAATATTATAATTGGAAATGATTACTTGAGGGTGTTGATAATATGCGGAGATAAAAGCTGGATGGTGAAGGGATAATGATTTAAGGCGAGAAGTGAAAGGGTGAAGATGATCGATGGAACCTGATGTATGTGATTGGGGGTGATAGGTCGAGGGTACAGGTGATAGGTGGATCATGACTTCATGCAATACGTGGATGTTGGAGGTTATGGTTGGAGATAATATGTGGAAACTCAAAGTCATAGTTGAAGGTGTTAGGTAGAGGGATATACAGGAATTACGACATTGCTGGAGGGTGAAGGTCATGATTGAATATATAGGAGGAGCGTGAAATTGTTATGATTTAAAATGATAAGTTGAAGGTCTGCGAAAAATTAAAAGTTGAAATTATGGGAGTTGGCGAGTGGAGCGAGCAGGGGGATACCCCCCTAGTGTGTGTGTATGTGTGTGTGTATGTGTGTGTGTGTGTGTGTGTGTGTGTATTAGGGTGACACAAAAATGCACGTGAGTGCCGAATCCCATTTGCCATAAGCGTAACCGATAGTCCAGAAGCCGACAAGGCCGACCGAGTTTTTATTTTTTTGATTGAACCATTTTTCGAGTTGCCACATTCATTTTAAAGTTTACTAAATTTCTGTGCAAAATAACTGAAAAAATTAATGAGTAGATAAACAGAACAATACATAGTATTAGTACGATTTATGGTAGGGTATGCGGGTCTCTCTAGGTACCTCCGACATCTGGCTCGACCGAGGGTTCGAATTTTCCTCCGCAGCTACCTTTTTTGCTACAACTTTCCCTCTTTCCTTTCCTTCCAAATTTCATCACTACGTAGTACGGGTGTTCAACTTAGTCTTTTCGGAAAGAGAGAAATCAAGCAGAGGAAGAGGGAGAGTCGCAGCGCCGCTAGTTGTGTTCCACTGAGTAAGCAGTACTGTACGAGTATACCTGGAGTATACATACAGCCAAGATCCACGGCCGTCGAACATATGTCGCGTCTCTGCGCTTCAGGCAACAAGGGTCACTAGAAGTATCATGTCAGCTTATCCTCAAAAAAAATTTACTACTTTTACCTATATTTTTAAACTGAAGCCGTTACTTTCATTTGATTGTACTCGCCATTCTAAATACTTTTTCTGAAAAATTTTTTCGGAAATCACTTTTACATAAATGTGAGGTTACTGTGTTTAAATTTGAAGGCTCTAGCAGCAACGGAACGGACCTTAAAAAGCCTCCAAACATCAAGCATTTTAGAGCAAATCGGCACCTGTTCACTTTCTTAATTATTATTATTTTTGGACCAAAATTTTTCCAATCGATTGGTATTTATGCTGTAAGAAGATTACTGAAGGCAAATGTGAAATAGCATTAATAGTTTGTAAGTTATAATCAAAAACGTATGAACACCTGCTTACCCTAGCCTATTTTAGATTACAAACTTTAAAATGAATGTGGCCACTCGAAAAATGGTTCACACTCACGTGCATTTTTGTGTCACTCTAATATATATATATATATTACAAGAGTTTAGCCCGAATTATTACGGAGCGTTTGCATCTCGTTATGTGGAGGAGAAATCGAAAAAGAAAATTTAAAAAAGACTTTAAAATTTATTAAATAAAAAAAATAAATATGTACAAGTATTTGAGAAAATTGCTGTTAATACGCGTTTTGTAGAATATCCTCACGAAGACACATTGCTTCGCTTTTCGGGCTTTCGGAGCGCTAGCGCTCTCCAGGGGCTTTATTAGATAGGAAACTCAATGCTCCTTCCAGCTCCAGCTCCACTGGAGGAATGAACGCTCTTCCCGGAATCTGCCGCTCTTTTATACGATTTGGCGGTTTTTCAATTTTGGTCTGACTCTGCAGGTAACGCCAAGTAACACGAACGAAGCTTCAGTTACAACCGAATACGATAACGAAAGAAGGTGAATATTGTGGAACGTTACGGTACGTCCATCGAGCAGCAGTCTATAATGACTGTGGCACTCGCAATTTTCACTCGTTTTTATCGATGACTTCGGAAAAGCATCTGAGAGTATTTCTCGACGGTCGAAAAGGCCCCTAGGTCATGAAAGCGTCCGAGAATATTTTTCGACGGTCGAGAAGGCCTCTTGGTCGAAAAAGTCTCAGAGAGTATTTCTCGTAGGTCGAAAAGGCCTCTGGGTCAAGAAAGCCTCAGAGAGTATATTTCGACGGTCGTAAAAGTCTCTGGGTCGAGAAAGCCTCCGAGAGTATTTATCGTCGGTCGAGAAAGCCTGTGGGTCGAAAAAGTCTCCGAGAGTATTTCTCGAAGGTCGAAAAAGCCTTTGTGTCGAGAAAGCCTCTGAGAGTATTTTCGACGGTCGAAAAGGCTCTGGGTTGAGAAAGCCTCCGACTGTATTTCTCGACGGTCGAGAACGCCTGTAGATTGAAAAGGCACCCGAGAGTATTTCTCGAAGGTCGAAAAGGCCTCTGGGTCAAGAAAGCCTCAGAGAGTATATTTCGACGGTCGTAAAAGTCTCTGGGTCGAGAAAGCATCCGAGAGTATTTCTCGACGATTGAAAATGCTCTGGGTCGAGAAAGCTCCCGAAAATGTTTCTCGACGGTCGAGAAGGCCTCTTGGTCGAAACTGTCTCAGAAAGTATTTCTCGACGGTCAAAAAAGCCTTTGTGTCGAGAAAGCTTCAGAGAGTATTTTCGACGGTCGAAAAGGCTCTGGGTTGAGAAAGCCTCCGACTGTATTTCTCGACGCTCGAAAAGGCTCTGAGTCAAGAAAGCTTACAAGAGTATTTCTCTATGATCGAGAAGGCCTCTAGGTCGAGAAAGCCTCAGAAAGTATTTTTCGACGATCGTAAAAGTCTCTGGGTCGAGAAAGCCTCCGAGAGTATTTCTCGACGGTCGAAAATGCTCTCGGTCAAGAAAGCCGACTAGAGTATTTCTCGACGTTCGTGAAGGCCACTTGGTCGAAAATGTCTCAGAGAGTATTTCTCGACGGTCGAGAAGGCCTCTTGATCGAAAAAGCATCCGAGAGTATTTCTCGACGGTCGACAAGGCCTCTAGGTCGAGAAAGCATCAGAAAGTATTTTTCGACGGTCGTAAAAGTCTCTGGGTCGAGAAAGCCTCTGAGAGCATTTCTTGATGATTGAAAATGCTCTGTGTCGAGAAAGCCTCCGAGAATATTTCTCGTCGGTCGAGATGGCCTGTGGGTCGAAAAGCCTCCGAGAGTATTTCTCGGAGGTGCAGAAGGCCTCTTGATCGAAAAAGCATCCGAGACTATTTCTCGTCGGTCGAGAAGGTCTGTGGGTCTAAAAAGCCTCCGAGAGTATTTGTCGAAGGTCTAGAAGGCCTACGAGAGTATTTCTCTACGGTCGAAAAGGCTATGGGTCGCGAAAGCCTCCGAGAGTATTTCTCGATGGTCGAGAAGGCCTCTTGGTCGAAAAAGCCTCAGAGAGTATTTTCGGCGGTCGTGAAAGTCTCTGGGTTGAAAAAGCCGCCGAGAGTATTTCTCGACTGTCGAAACGGCTCTGGGTCGAGAAAGCCTCCGAGAGTAATTCTCGACGGTCGAGAAGGCCTCTTGATCGAAAAAGCACCCGAGAGTATTTCTCGATGGTCGAAAAGGCCTCTGGGTCGAGAAAGCCTCCGAGAGTATTTCTCGACGTTCGAAAATGATCTGGGTCGAGAAAGCCTACGAGAGTAGTTCTTGATGGTTGAAAGGGCCTCTGGGTCGAGAAGACCTCCGAGAATATTTCTCGATGGTCGAGAAGGGCTACTTGAAAAAGTGTGGGAAATAAATAATTTTTATTCTGCCCTTTGGTGGTCTTAAAGTCTTCTATCTGTTGAGAATAATAAATATTTATTCATTTGTTGGATTTATTTTACTTATTTGTCAGAATTATCTATTTGAGTATATTACAATAAGAGATCGCGGGTCGAAGTCATCCGATACGAAAAAGCGGCCATTTCAAAAGGAAGAGAAACTACTGAGCGCATCATTCGGAATGCGTATTCGGGTGTTCTGTTTATCTAAATACCTTCCCGACAGCTGGTGCACACGTTTTGCCGAAAAGCTACGGAGCGCACCACCCAGAGTGCGTATTCGGCAATCTTCTTCACCTAGACACATTGCCGGTACCTGGTGCACGTGTTTTGCCTTAAGGGGTTATGACAGTGTTAAAATTTTGAAAATATTAATTTTTTTTTATTCACTTTTTTCACAGTTAATAGTCCGTAGAATATGGTCCTGAAAGCTTTTTTTTGCTAAAAAAATTTGCCTTGAAAATATCGACAAAAAACTGATAAATCTGTTCCAAGTAAATTTTTGAAAAATCGTGATATTTAAATATTTTAATTAGCCAAACTTGTGAAAAAGATTGTTCTACCACACATTTTACAGAGTTATTTCATGAGAAATCTCACTGAAAATACGACCTAAAAACCGTTTTACAAACCGTTTTTTTCTCAAGAGTTATGAAATTATTTCCGTAAAATAAATAAAATCCGTAAAATTAATTTTTCTATGTGTGATTTTATGTTAATAAACTCAATGCGTTAAAGTAAAGGCATTCAACAAATTTGAATTTTCCACTCGAACAGGTTGTACCTCACAGCGTCCGGTCGAGAATGAAGATTACTGTTTGATCGGTATAGTAGAATTTTCTGTAAAGCAGCAGAAAGCAGCCAAACAGCTGTTTTTCATCCAAGACACTAGATCAGTGCAGTTAGTCTGCTAGCTGCTGTAACAATGCTTATAACCTCAGTGGTGTTGTAAAAGTGCAAGAGCTTCTGCAGAATATAAAAATTATTCAGATAAGTATTGAAAACTAATAAGTTATAATTTATCCGTAAAGAACTTTTTCTTTGTTTCTTTATTTTTTGCTTTTAGGTGTACGGGTCCAAGACAGCAAGATGGGCCTATTATTCTGACTAACTGGTATATTATTTTGTGTACTTTCTAACAACTTGAAATGTTTTTGATAATGGTTAGTACTGCACATAATTGCAATCAATAGTATAACTTGATTATGAATAGGTAACGATAACTTTTATTTTATTTTCAGCTTCTATATACTATTATCACACAGCATGATGTACGCGTACCACAAAGTATGCTTTATTGCATGTATATTTGAGTACCAAAAGCAAATCAAAGTATGCCACATAGTTTCTGTAAGTATAGCTGAGTTCATTTGTATGATTTACATTATAAACTTTAAATGCCTTTTACTCAAATTTAGTTTTTTCATGCTTTTCATGTACTTGCCGCAGCTTTCTGAAGGAACCGTAACATCAATCCGGATGAACTAAAGTGTAAAACCTTCCTAATGAGTACGGTCACAAACTGAGTGGAGCAGAATGGGCAAAAATAAGTTCAAAGTGAATGTTACGTATATTTACATATGTAACATTCACTATAATTATTAATATTGTCAATATATGTTTAATTAATTATATTAATTTTGTGTTTTACAGGAATCTGTTCCACTTAGTCTGAGACCAGACTCATAAGGAAGATTTGGCACTTTGATTCATTAGAATTGATGGTACGGTTCCATCAGAACCATGCGGCAAGCAAACAAAAGTGATGAAAATCATGATTTTTGGTAAGCAATTCCTCCAATTGTTTTTAAATGTTACACTCACTTTTTGCATATTATTTATGCATAAAAGTGATGTATAATACTTGTATTTGAAAGCAAAAATATAGTTTTTAGAGCACCTATATATCTATTAATTTTTTACAACACTAACAATTTTTCGTTTTTTGCAGGTTTTAACACTGTCATAACCCCTTAAAGCTACGGGGGCAACACCTAGAGTGCGTAATCGGCGATCCTGTTCACTTAGATACCCAGATATTGGTCTGCGCCACCGGATACCCTGGTAACATAGGTACTATTCCAGTTCGAAGAACACGTGACAGAGTACACCACCTTGATTCAACGTACCATCTATTTTCATTTTTAATCATTCTATTTGACTTGAGATAATGCTCCGCTATGTAAATGCATAGGTGGCTGCTCGATGTGGTATGGGTAGTGTTACCTGGACTCCATCATCGGTCACTAAGATTACCTACATAATTCTCAGAGTTGCAGTACGTATTTCGATATGCATATTTTTTTCTCAACCCCTAAAGTCGCGCTGTATCTATATTTATTTGTTTATAGTGCTATATATACTAAGCGCGCCATAACCAACGTAAAAATCCAAACTTTAATCAATTTTTTCTCAAAAACGGTATCTCTCCGCCAGTTGCGCCCATGGTGACTTTAGTTCAGGAAATCATAATCTATTGTATATCAAATTTTCAGCCAATTTGACAGGGAACCAGTTTCCATAAGAGATGTGCAGGTTTCTTTTTTATAGCTATAGCCTTGTGCATTTCAATTGCATCAACAACAACATAGCCACAGATTTTTATATTTACATTGCATGCTGCGCGTCGCGTTAATTTTATAATTACAAATTATGATTTAAAAGTGGTTAATATCTGCACTGTAAATTGATTTTAAAACAATTACGATAAATTGAAGTTTTTTGCAGTATGCTACATTGCATAAATATATAATAAAATAATTTGATCTTCACCTGAAATGTACCGTCGATGCCGCAGTGAAAAATATCATACACCATCATTATTAAAAGTTAAGTAATGCACGATTTGTTGACTTCCATTTCTTGCGTAAATTGGAGTCTACTATTATATGAATTAAATATTTTCAACGTTTCATCTACTTCTTTCCTAATCTATTTCATTCTTAATTTTAACTACATCCTTACACCTTGTCTTTTATAATCTTATTTGAAATATATGGTCAACTGTGTCCTTGCGTCTTTTTTCTAATCTATCGTCACTCATGTTATTAACTAAATCTCTTTCTCTTTTCTTTTCTATTCGGATTTGATTTATTAAGTTCGTTTCCTTTTAGTTTTATGAAATCGCGATTTTTATCATAATAATTTTTGTAAGACCTTTTTTTATAACTATTCCAGAAGTTTAAACTACAGTAACTTTGAATAACATAAAGTCCTACGTTAACGGAACCAGATAAATCTAAATTCAATTCATTTTCATTATTACTTAAATTATCTGACCTGTAATAAAAGAGATTTATGAAATTTGCCCTTGACATTGAAACGCAAACCGAATATATATGAACAAATGCTATGATTTCTACCTCACCATGATATGTACCATTTATTGACATATATATTATGACTATAACTTATAAGTATTTTTATTCATAATTTTATATGTGTACGATTTATGGCCTACAATGAATGGTTCAAAATAGTTCCAATTTTTAAAAACAATTTTATAATTTTGGCCCTAATTTTTATATGATCTTCTTCAGTATTAAACAAAACATAAGAACAACAACGAAATAGTCAGTTGCCATCTCTTAAAATTTTATTTTATGGTTCAAACGTTATATTAAGAGTAATTCACTACTCCAACTAATGCTCAATTTATAAAAATAATTTAATATATAATAAAATAAAATTTATTACTTAAATATTCAAAATATTTTATGCAAAAATACATTAATATATAATAATAATAAAATTCATTTTATATTAATTAAAATAACTAAATATCCTAAACTAATAGGTAAATAAAATATTCAAGTTAGATTTATTAAAACATCATATCGTATTCGTGGATAAGTTCCACGAATTCAAATTACTAAAAATAATATAATTAAATAAATTAAATAAAATTTAATTCTATAAATATTTCCTCCTATTAATATTAAATTAAATAAAAATATTATAAATATAATTATTCCATATTCTGAAATAAAAATTATAGCAAATAAACCACTTATATATTCAGTATTAAATCCTGATACTAATTCTGATTCTCCATCAGCTAAATCAAAAGGAGTACGATTTAATGCAGCTAATAATCTAATAAATAAAATTAATATAATTGAAAATAAAATAATAAAAAAATATAAATACTTTTGAAAGTTTATAAAATTAATTAAATTATATGACTCAATTAAAAAAATAAAATTTAATATTAATAAAATCATTCTTACTTCATAAGAAATAGTTTGAGCAATAGATCGTATTCTTCCAATTATTAAATATACTGAATTTGATGATCACCCTCTTACTATTAAAGGATAAACTCCTATTCTTAATATATAACTATTCTAAATATATCCTATTCTAAATATATAACATATAACTATTAAAAATCTATAATTATTATTAAACACCTCAGATCAATATGGTATATTAATTCACAATAATATTATTAATATTATTCTAATTAATGGACTTATTATATATATATAATAATTTGATTTAAATACTAAAAAATGTTCGTTTCTAAATAATTTAATTGCATCACTAAAAAGTTGTAATAATCCGATGAATCCAACTTTGTTTGGTCCTTTACGTAATTGAATATAACTTAAAATTTTTCGTTCTAATAAAATTAAAAATGCTACTCTCACTAATACTATAACAATAGAATCAATTAAAATTAATAAAATTATTGTTTAAACTAAAAATTTTAGTTGATTTTTAAATTCTAAATTTAATACACTTTTCTGTCTAAACAATATTATTATTCTAATTATAATATTTAATATTAATATAAAGTCCTTTCGTACAAAAACATTTTATTTATTTAAAGATAGAATCCGATCTGGTTTACACCGATCTAAACTCAAATCATGTAAAATTTTAATAGTCGAACAGACTAAATTATGTTATTATCTTCAATAATAATTTATTTTAATTCAACATCGAGGTCGCAAAAATTTCTATCAATATGAACTCTCTAAAAATTTAACGCTGTTATCCCTAAGGTAATTTATTTTATATTTAATATAATTAATTTATTATAATTTTAAAATTTATAAAAATTATTATTAAATAAGTTAAAAAAATTCATAAAATTTTATAATTTCCCCAATTTAATAAATTAATTTATTTAAATTATTTAATTAAATAATTTAAATAAATAATTAATAAAATTCTATAGGGTCTTCTCGTCTTTTAAATAAATTTAAGAATTTTAACTTAAAATTAATTTTAATTTTTAATTAATTAGAGACAGTTTTTATTTCATTTAATATTTCATTCTAGACTTTAATAAAAAGACAATTGATTGTGCTACCTTTGTACAGTTAAAATACTGCAGCTATTTAATTTTAAATCATTGAGCAGATTTTATTTAATATTAATTTCAATAAACTATGTTTTTAATAAACAGATGAATAAATATTTTTGCCTAATTCCTTAAACTAATCTTTCACTTAATAAATTTATTATAATTTATATTTACTAATTTTATCATTATAATTAAATAAATTTAATTAAAATTTTTTATTTTATAATTAATTAAATAAATTAAAAATTTAATTTTTTAAAATTTTAATGATTAAATATTATTTATTATTAAAAATAAAATTTTATAATATTAATAATTAAATTTAATTTATTTATAAAATAACTAGATATTATAAATTTCGTAAAATATATCGTCTCTAAATTTAAATTAATAATAATAATTAAATATTAAATATAATAAAAATTTAAATCAATTTATTTCGAGATTTAATTAATATAATTAATAAATTTAATAAACCCTGATACAAAAGGTAGAAATAAATTAAAATTATTTTAAAATAATTAAATTTTTCATTTTCAATACTAAAATTATATAAATTAATTTTATTTTATTTTAATTACTTAAATATATAAAATTTTTTTATTATTTTAATTAAATAAATTAAATATATTATAAATTTATATAAATAAATTTATGAAAAATAATTTATTCAAATAACTTTTATTAGCAAAATAAATATTATAAATTTAACTATATCTTTCTAAATACACTTTCCAGTACATTTACTTTGTTACGACTTATTCATTTATAGAATTGACGGGCAATTTGTACATATTTCATACTATATTCATATAATTTAATTTAATTACATTACTATTAAATCCAATTTATATAAATATTTAAATTTATAAATATAAAAATATTTTATTGTAACTCATATAATTTTAAATAAATTTATAAATTTCATATTCATCTGAATTAATATATAATTATATATTTAAAAAATTTAAATTATTATTAAATTTTTTTAAAACGAACGTACAAAAACATCTACAAATTTAAATTTATCTTTTCGTGGATTATCAAATTAATTTACAAGTTCCTCTAATTAGATTAAAATACCGCCATAATTTTTAATTTTTTTACAACAAATAATAATTAATTATTTAAATTTAATACTAATAATAGGGTATCAGATCCTAGTTTTTATAAATATTTTTATATATATTTAAATTAATAAAAATTATTTTTATTAAAATTTTAAGTATTTAATTTTAAATTTATATAATATTAATATTAATTAATTAAATTATTTTATATCCTTTTATTTAACCGCTGATGCTGGCACAAAAATTAACCTGTATTTAATTATATACCTAATTATATTAATAAATAATTAATAATTTTATATATTAATTAAATTAAATTAAATTATTTAAATTTAATTTTTATATTTACTTTGTAACGGGGCAATTTGGCTTTGTTACGGCGACCACAGTATGTCACCGCGTCACCGAGTCTTACCTTTAGCTGCTATACTGCTACCCCGACGTAGCTCCTCGGCAACCTGCGTATTAACGTTTATGCGGCCAAATGCAGTGTGTACAAATGTGTGATGCGCCCGAGCATCACACTTACTGTGCAAAGAATAGTTCTTTCGGGTTCGGAAATCAAAAAGTCGAAGCGATGATACGGGAAATAAATACTCAATTATTTATGCTAAAGAAATGAGTCGGAGACTCGTATATTATAAAATCAAGAAAGTAATATAATAATCCGCATAAACAGTCGCACGCGCGACAGCGGAGAGATTCTCGCACGCTCTCAATCAAGGAAGAGACGAGTATTCTGTGGTCGAGAATACTCGTCTGTCGGCGACCTTGTCGAGGAAATGTTCTTACGAGATTCGACTTACTATTAGCACGAGGTGTGCGTCGCTTCCTCGATACTATCACGAGCCGTCAATTCTCCTACGGGTATCTCGCTTGGGTGCTGTCGATTGGTACAGAGAAGGCGTCCCTTCTCCTGCAATCCGGGTGTTGAAGACGAACACAGCCTAGAGCTCCTCCGTGGACGAGTCGATCTACCTCGGGCACTAACGGTGGCCTCGCAAACGGTGTACCTAACGCACGAGGTACCTACCAGCACGGTCAAATCGAATCTGATCTATTCGGCGCACGGGCCTTATCCTATTCTTCCCCCGCGTATCCCTCACCTAATACACGAACGAAGCTTACTGCTACGTTCACATCGTGCGACATAACGAGCGCGCGCTGTTCGAATAGCGCGGTCTAATCTCTCGTTACAACTTTTATATATATATATATATATATGGGTGGTTCTCTGACAAATCGAGAGGTCGAATTTTTGACCCTATCGAAAAAAATTTTTAAAATGTTCCTAAGAGACACATGAGTATCCCTGAATTTTTTCAGATTTTTTGCATCAAGTATCTTCGAGTTACAGAAGGTCAAAGTTGATGAAATCACGTTTTTTTGCTTTTTCTGGCTACTTTCATTAATTTGTAGATCCTCAGGGAAGCATTTTTCACTATAGAGATATATAACATTTTTTTCTGCAAATTTTCTAAACTATTCAAAAAAAATATTTTTGATGTCGTATATATATGTTTTAAGAAAGTTATAAGTCATTTAAGTCTTAAAATCAAGTTTTAGGAAAGTTCGATCATCCGGATCATAACCAAAAAATTCATGAAGATACCTTATTTCAATTCAAAAAAGTCTGCGAAAGACCCAGAATGTCAGAGGCCTTGGTTTCTCTGTAAAAAATCATTATATCCGTTCATATATGAAAAAAATTTAGTTTTATTGCTATATAGAAGAATTTAACCAATTTTATCAATTACGTAAATTTTTTTATAATAATTTCAGTCATTAAAAAAATGATAAGGTTAGTGAAATGCTTCGATATAGCAATAAAACTAAATTTTTTTCATATATGAACGGATATAATGATTTTTTACAGAGAAACCAAGGCCTCTGACATTCTGGGTCTTTCGCAGACTTTTTTGAATTGAAATAAGGTATCTTCATGAATTTTTTGGTTATGATCCGGATGATCGAACTTTCCTAAAACTTGATTTTAAGACTTAAATGACTTATAACTTTCTTAAAACATATATATACGACATTAAAAATATTTTTTTTGAATAGTTTAGAAAATTTGCAGAAAAAAATGTTATATATCTCTATAGTGAAAAATGCTTCCCTGAGGATCTACAAATTAATGAAAGTAGCCAGAAAAAGCAAAAAAACGTGATTTCATCAACTTTGACCCTCTGTAACTCGAAGATACTTGATGCAAAAAATCTGAAAAAATTCAGGGATACTCATGTGTCTCTTAGGAACATTTTAAAAATTTTTTTCGATAGGGTCAAAAAATCGACCGCTCGATTTGTCAGAGAACCACCCATATATATATATGTAATTAATAAATAATTATTAGTAAAAAATCATTAGTAAAAAAAATATTTTTATTTAAACTAAAATTTATTTTATAAAAAATACTTATAGTATATTTTTAGATTATGAATCTAATAACTTAAAAATTTAGTTTATTTTTATACTATAAAAAAAGCTAATTAATAGCTATTAATTTCGACTTAATATAAAATATATAAAATTATTTTTTTATTTAATTAATTGGAAATTATACTTTCAAATGAAATTATTAACATTAATTTTCCTAAATTTTGGATTCAATTAATAATTATTTAACTTATAATAAAGGATATGATTTGAAATCATAATAAAGATTTAATATTCTAATAATTTATTCAAGAATACCTAAAAATATTACTTAATTACATAATTTAAACAGTTGCGACGTAGCAATAAATATTGCTGCGTCGTGGTTATTTATTTCGGCCAGCTGACTCACTCTCGGCAGACTGACAGGTGCTGGAGCGGAGCCAGCGCTCGGTGGCACTCGCAGGAGTTGCCTCTGACCGGCCGCTCGCGGAGCGCAGGATGTGAGCTCCCGAGTCACACCTGCGCAGCACGTTGGCGCTCGGGAGGGGGCACAGCAGGAAGCGAGACGGCGGCCGCACGCACGCGGTTACATGCACGCCGTGGCGTATGGAGGGGAGCGCGTGTGTATGTGTGAGAGAGAGAGAGTAAGCATGAGTGCGAGCGCGAGCGAGAGAGTGAGGGAATGAGAGCGCGAATAGGAGAGAGAGGGAAGGCGACGCACATGTGGTGCGAGAGAGAGAATATGCGGCGCGCGCGGTAGCGGGGAGAGGGAAAGCGCTCTCCGTTATCGGCCTCTATAGATTGATCGAGAGGGCGCCTGCTCCCGGGCGATTGATATATGATTTATATGGAGGTTTTCTAGTTACAGGATTATAGGGGGATAGAGGAATAGTGGAATAACGTTTGGTTTCCACTATCGGCTCTGATGGAATATCAAGGTTATTTTCCAAACAATTCTTTATGTTTTTCTGTGAATTTCGGAATTAGCGCGGCCGTTTAGTACTATATTGGGGGAGCCACCTTACGGTTATCGACATTGATTAATTGATTGAGATCAATAAAGGGGGCGCGGAATTTGCATATTGATGGATGATATAGAGGGCGGTAATCGATTTATTAGCCAATGGAAAAATTAGAAATAGAAAAAGAGGGCGCTGGGAAATTTCATAGATAAGTGATGAGTTAGTAGTGGTATTCAAACAGGCCAATTGCGGATTTTGGAAGTTTCTAGGACCAATGAAAATTTGCCAGCCAGGACGACGCTCCTGGGAGGAAGGAGGCGAGGTGGGAAAATCGCGGCTTCTTCCCCGAGCGGAGCGTCGTCCTCGTTCACTCTGTTCCTGGATCCCCATTGTCGCAGTTCTGCCGATTCTTGTTTTGTGAGTTTCCCGGTTTTCAACGGTCTCGAAGTTGCGGGTAGATTTTGGCGGCCATTGCGTGAATCCTGTTGGAGGTCCTGGTTCTGGATTTTTGCTGGAGGAATTGTGAAGGATAGATCTGCGGATTTTGGAAAGAATATTGGTAAGGTTTTTGAATTATCAATTGGTATATATTTTATTGTGGTAATTGGGAAATGAGGGAAAGTGTTAGGTAGAGGAAATCTTTCCCATTTCAGCCGCGAATCTTTTCACGTTTCCAGCAGGAGGTGGATCTCATTTTTATTATTCCCTTTGTGAATTAAAGACCTAGCATCATCGTAGAGGATTTTCGCGGCCCTTTTCCTTGTTTTAGCAACTCCCGATCCAGCTATCGAGGACCTAGTTATTTGGTAAAAACTACCAAATAATCATACTTTTAATACCATATTTTTAATACCATGCGGTATTTAAAATCAGAATTAATATGTTTGCGTATACTAATATGTATTAGGAAAATTACAATATATTTATTTTATGTGTTAATTCTACTTCTATTTGTGTGATTATTCATTTCACCAGCCCTATTGCTACCAATATTTCCCTGCGTGTACCCGTTTTTCCGTTTTTCAGGACTCTGGACTCCGAGAGTGAGAGGCAGCCGTGAAACAAAACATTTTTGTACACTAACTGGAATCCTCGAGCGGGCGAGGCAAATTCCACGTAACACAGTAAATTATATTTCAACAATATTGATATCTTAATATTTCATATTCCTCAAACAAATCACTCTCCCTCAATAATTTATTCAAGCATACCTAAAAATATTACTTAATTACATAATTTAAACAGTAAATTATATTTCAACAATATTGATATCTTAATATTTCATATTCTTCAAACAAATCCCTCTCCCTCAATAATTTATTCAAGCATACCTAAAAATATTACTTAATTACATAATTTAAACAGTAAATTATATTTCAACAATATTGATATTTTTTAATTTTTAAATTTAATTTTTTTTAAAAAATCATTCATATAAATTAAATTACCATAATTTTAATTTTTTTATGAAAAAATTATTAAATTTTACGTTACTAGTATATATATATATATATATATATATATATATATATATATTGTAACGGGGCAAATGGCTTTAGCACGGCGACCACGGTTTGTCGCCGCGTCACCGAGTTTTACCTGCGTTTAAGCTTTTATACTCCCCGGCGTAGCTTCTCGGCGAACCGCCTACTGCGTCTAATACCTAGCCAAATGCGACGAATACAAATGTGTGATGCGCCCGAGATTCGGACGAAAGGACGAAGTGAGAATACAGGGAAATTAACACTCGGAAAATAATGCTAGAGAATTGAGTCGTTGACTCGTATATTATAAAATAAAGTCAGTAATATAATCGTCCGCGTCAATGGTCACATGCACGACAGCGGAGAGAAATTCGCTCGCACTTGAACAAAGAAGGAACGAGTATTCCGTGGCGGGGAATACTCGGTCAACGGCGACTTTGCCAAGAAAGTATGTTGTTTGAAATTCGACTTACAGTCGTGCGAAGCACGCGTGGCTTCCTCCGCACTCAAACACGAGCCGCTGCTCTTCCCCGGGAGTCGCTCTCAAGTCCTCGAGGATAGCTCGGAGAAGGCGTCCCTTCTCCAGCACAAGAATGGAGTTGATCCTCAATCACCTTGAGTTCTCGCCGGATACAATATAGCGTCGCTCGGGCACAACGGTGGCCTTGTCGAAGTATAAATTGCACGCGAAGCACACACCGGCGTGGTCAAATCGAATCTGATCAGCGTGGCGCGCGGGCCTTCTCCTACTCTTCCCCCGCGCGTCCCTTGCCGCAGTACAGTAGCGTCGCTTACTACTAAGTTCGCATCGTGCGACACAACGAGCGCGCGCTATTCAAATAGCACGCCTAACCTCTCGTTACACCCCCCTTCCAGACGCTGCGTAGCTTGCGAAGCAGCTCTACACACATGTCGCACGATCATACAATAATTCAGGGTAAAATGAACAGACACAAGGAGTAAGGTTAGGAAACAAAAATGTAATGCATGACAAATGAAATAAAGGAAATGAATTATACTATTTATTGATTCACCAAAGAAGAAAAAAAACTAAACACCTCCCTTATCTCCCCGCATTGGTATTCTTGACACCCGGATACCCACACACATAACACTTGGGCCCCTCCAAGCGCTTCTTCTGCAGGTACGCAGTGCGTACCTCCAACCTGCTCTTCTCTTGTTCTTCTCGCATGCGAGCTGAGGAGAGTTGCTCTTGCAGTTTCCTCACTCGCATGACCTCACGTCTCTCCTCTTCCTCCAATTTCTCTCTCGCCAGCCGCATTGCTCGCAGACGCTCCTCTGCCAGCTCCACTTCTCGCTGCTCATCACGTCGCCGTTGCGCGCGAGCCTTGCGAACTCGCGCGATCGCCTGTTGTTCCTCGCGACGGTCAATGACGCGCTCAGCCAACTTCATCACGGCGGACTGAGCGCAGCGGTCCTTCCTTTGAATGAAGGCATCGAAGTGGCGGAAGACGTCCGCTTCCCATTCCTCCATCCTCCGATTTTCGGCTCGCAGCTTGCCGATCTCCTCAACCAGGTTTTCCCACTCCTGATCCTCAGTGGGTTCGGAATCGGCAGCTGCCAACTCCACGAGCAATGGCGCGTGGTTCTCCTCCACCCCCTGCACACTTTCAGGTCGGTCAACGGTGCGAGGCACAACGACCTCCGCACTCTCTGCTGCTGGCAATGCTGGTACTGGACCAGCAGCTCCCTCGACCTCGGTAATTGTAGGTGAACTGGTGGGGTTCACCTGCATCACATTCCTCGTGTTATTTACATGCTGGAGCGCATTGCCCAGCATGAGAGTCATGGTGACTCCTCCTGAAACGTCACCCGTGCAGATAACCACACGGCCTTCAGCCATCGCTGCCTCCAAACGAAGTCGACGAGCTTCGCCCGTCTGCCTTGAAATCTGGCGCTGCTGATCGTCCATCTTCAATCTGATGTAAACAAACGAGAGAAAGGAAATTAAGGTTAAGGACATGAAATGAGAATGAAAAATGAATGACTAATGACAAGTACATCACAACGCACACCGCTGAGCACGAGTTTCTTGTGGTGACACATTTACCACTTCTTTCGGTTTAATTTTCTTCGAGCCTTTCGGACGCCCCGGTCGACGCTTGACCTCGCAGACGTCGTTCACAATATTAATCAATTTATTTACGCTTGACATGTCAAATGTCTTCGACGCTTTCCCTGAACTACCGCTTTGCTGTCCGCCAGCACTCGTTGAAATATTACCCTTACTAAAACCGTTTACGCTCTCGCTCGTATCAGGCGGGTCGCTCTTCGCCTCATCATCGCCATCCCCCGGTGGTCGAGTATCTTCCTCTGAGCTGGTGTCATCTGCCTCGTGGAATCTCTTAAGTTCTTCTACTGCAATAAGATCTTCAATCTTCCCTTGCTCGCTCGTCAATTCAAAAGTGTTCGAGCCCTTCTTAGCGGTAATGATGTACGGACCGACAAAAGGAAAAGCAAATTTTGCAGCAACTCCACCCGCTGCCGATGATAACACATGACTGCGCTTCCAGACTTTGTCACCAACCTCAAATTCAGCTGGACGACGACGTGCATCAAAATGAATCGCCTGCCGTTCTTGCGACTCTTGCGAAATCGCTTGCGCTCGCTCGTGCAGCGTTGGCAATTTAGATAGACGATTCTTCCAGTCGTCCACCCCTTCTTTAGTAATAGCCTGTTTATCTTCTAAACTTCTAAGTGATGCAGGCATATTCAACTGCCGGCCAAAATTCAACATCGCAGGCGTCTCGCCTGTCGACGCATGCACAGCCGTATTATACGAAAAAGCTATCTCGCTAAGGTGCTCATCCCACGCACGATGATTGCCGTTCGCATACGTGGAAATTTCACATTTAATCGTCCTGTTCACTCTTTCCACAGGATTCGCCTGCGGATGGTATGGCGGCGAAAAAGAATGTCTAATACCTTGAGCAGCTAGGTACTCGTCAATCAACTTATTTTTGAATTCGGTGCCATTATCTGAATGGAATACTTCCGGCGCACCGAATCGAAGCACTACTCTCTCTTTGAAAGCAGTAAGTATTGACTTACCATTAGCTTTACGTAGCGGTATACACTCGATCCAACGAGTAAAGAGATCTTGAAACACAAGTGCATATTCGTGTCCTTTCGCAGACTTTGGCATGGGGCCCATAATATCCCCAGCCACCCATTGCCATGGTCTATGTACGGTTCTCTTTCCCATAAAACCAGGTAAAACACGTTGTTCAACTTTACTTTGTTGGCAAAGTTTACAACTACGTACATATTTCGCTACGTCTCTGTATAGTCGTGGCCAAAAATACTTCTCTACCACCCGACTATAAGTCTTTTCTCTGCCAAAATGTCCAGCTGTCGGCTGATCATGACATTCTTGCAGAACTTGATGTCGTTTTTCACTTGGAATGACGAGCTTCCATGCATCGTCATCCTCACCAAGAATTGAAACTAGTTCAGGATTTGGGCGATATTTATACAGTCGCCCGCCCACAATTTTCCACTCAGGAAAATTCTTCGGAGTTTTCCCTACCTTATTAAACCGATCATTATACCAATGATCGCGAAACTGTAAATCCTGACTAATCGATGCAATAGATATTTCCGCATCTTCATATATCCGTGATAAAGCATCAGGCACCATATTGTCTTTACCCTGTCTATGCTCTATGACATACTTATGACCTTGAAGTTCAAGAGCCCAGCGTGCCAACCTACCAGTCGGGTTGCGCAGATTACATAACCATCTAAGGCTGCTGTGATCAGTTATCACCTTGAATTGATAACCTTCAATATACTGACGAAATTTCCGTATAACAAAGATCACCGCAAGACACTCGCGTTCTGTAACGGTATAGTTACGCTCTGCAGATGAAAGTACTCTACTTGCAAACTCAAGTACCTTCTCTTGACCATCGATCTCCTGTGTCAAAACCACACCAACCCCGGTATCGCTCGCATCCGTATGGATAACGAATTGTTGGTTAAAATCTGGTGTATGCAATATCGGCGCCGAAGCCAGCATCGTCTTAATGGCTTCAAAACATTTCTGCTGTTCTTCAGTCCAAATGAAAGGTTTTCTCGGATCTCCTTTCGTCAATCTGGTCAACGGCTCGGCCAGCGTCGCAAAATTATCTAAAAATTGTCTATACCACGACGCCATGCCGTAAAATCTTTTCACTTGCGTCAGATTTTTCGGAACCGGAAAATCGACAATTGACACTATCTTCTCCGGGTCTGGTCGAAAACCATTTCTGTTCACTAAGACACCTAAGTATCTAGCTTCTTCTTGACAGAAAACGCTTTTCTCACGATTGACAGTGAGACCAGCCTTCTTAATTCGCTCTAGCACGCGCCTGAGGATACCAACATGTTCCTCAAACGAACTCGACACAACTATAATATCATCTAAATATGCGAACGCGTGCGGTTGCAATTCTGGAGATATAATCATGTCAATCAGCCTCTGAAAAGTCGCTCCTGCTTCAGATAAACCGAAAGGAAGACGTTTAAACTGAAAGAATCCCATACCAGGGACTGAGAATGCCGTATACTGCTTACTCTCTTCACTCAAAGGTATCTGATGGTACGCACTACTCAAATCAATCGTTGATATATAGCGTGCCTGCTGTAACTTACGCAAAATCATGTTCATCATTGGCAACGGATATGCGTCATTTTTCGTGATCGCATTTACTTTACGAAAATCCACGCAAAACCTATACTTGCCATTCGATTTACGCACCATCACAACAGGACTCGAAAATGGACTATCACACGGCTCAATTATTCCAGCGTCAAGCATCGTTCTTACTTGCTTGAACATCTCTTCTTCTAACTTCTTCGATACCGGATAATATCGCTGTTTAATTGGCTTATTTGACGTCATCTCGATCCGATGTTCGATCCACGAAGTGCAGCCAATCTCATCCGTATCTTGGCCGATAATTTCGTCAAGAAGTGCTGTAAGCACCTCCCGCTCTCGATCTCCAACATCAGCCAAACCCACTGAAGATAATTGCAATGAACCGCCTTCCACCGCTACTAACTCAACGTTGACGTAGTTTCTACTGTCTCCAAGATATACTCTCGAGGTCATGGGATCTAAGATGGCCTTGAACGTTAACATAAAGTTAACCCCCACGATACAATCAGTCGGAAGATCCGGGACAATCGCAACACGGATTTCCTTCTTCAAGTTTCCAACCTCGAAAGGTAACCAGACATATCCAGTAATCGGTGTACTTCTCCCATCGGCCAACCTAGCATTCTGGCCTTGGTTCAATACAACCTGTCGATTCAGTGCACTCGCGAGCTGCAAACCAATCGGGCCCATACATACTCGCGAAGCACCACCATCATATAAAGCTCGGAATCGAAATTCACCGACCCTCACTTGCATCCACCAACGTTTTTCTTGGGGATTGTCTTCGACAAGTGGATTAGCGCTAATTTCCACTCGACTACCTAGAATCTCATCAATCACTGAGTTCCCTTCTTGATGAATTCCAACGGGCTCGCTGTCAGTAACTACAGCAGCACCCACCTCGTCATTTTCCCTCTCAACTGACTTAGTCAAGATAGACGAGAGCACGGTAGACGCTTGCAAGCTTTCGTCTTTCCTCCATGCTATCCGACGCGTACCAGACTTAGATCCACTCGCTTGATCGAGTTGACTAGCCTGTAAATCAACCTTTCCAACATTCGCACTTCTGTTGCACAAATGATTCGGGCGTGCACTCCCATCATCCGCACTCACAGTACTCTGTGTCGAAAATAAATTCTTCTTAACGCTCGTGAGAACAGGGCTTACACTCCTGCTCACTCGCGGTAACACCGAGGTCTCTCTTGATGACCGCGAACGCACCTCGACCTCCTTCATGCGCTCGCTTCCTCTTTTCCCTCCGGATAATTTTTCCTAATGTGTCCAGGTTTCTTACATTTGTAGCAGATAAAGATCTTCTTTTTCTGCTCCGGATCTTTACCTTCGGAAGAAGTCGAAGCTTTCGGGACTTCCTTTACATTCTTAGGCTCTGTAACTGTCTTAACTATTTCATTCTTAAATTCTTTGAGTTTCTGATCCATCATCTTCCCGAACGCTGTCACCAATTGTGCATTTGGCTCAGCCGAACTTACGTCGACCGAAGCTACCTTAGTACTCATGGACGTCACAGGTTTGACACCTGCCGGCGGTCTATACGCCAAACTAGATAACATGGTTTGTTCCGGCGGAGGTGGAGAACGATAATCCTTGCGGCCTGATATTACTATCTCCGCTTCTTCCGCAATCTGACGAAAACTATCCAGATCCACGCATTGCATTCTTGGTGTTAATGCTTGAATATCCGGCTTTAGATTTCTATGTAACAAATCCAGCTGATTCTCCATGCTGGGCTCCGGAATCATCTCCTTCATAATGCCGCGAAGGCACGTCACAAAGTCCCGTACAGATTCGTACTCGCCTTGAAACCTCCTCTCCGCATCTGACGTCAGACGCTGCTGGAAACGTCTATTTGTTCTGTACCAGCTGAGTGCATCCTGACGAAAATCTTGCCAATTCTTGCCAATTGATATCTTAATATTTCATAATCCTCAAACAAATCACTCTCCCTCAATAATTTATTCAAGCATACCTAAAAATATTACTTAATTACATAATTTAAACAGTAAATTATATTTCAACAATATTGATATTTTTTAATTTTTAAATTTAATTTTTTTTTAAAAATCATTAATATAAATTAAATTACCATAATTTTAATTTTTTTATGAAAAAATTATTAAATTTTACGTTACTAGTATATATATATATATTGTAACGGGGCAAATGGCTTTAGCACGGCGACCACGGTTTGTCGCCGCGTCACCGAGTCTTACCTGCGTTTAAGCTTTTATACTCCCCGGCGTAGCTTCTCGGCGAACCGCCTACTGCGTCTAATACCTAGCCAAATGCGACGAATACAAATGTGTGATGCGCCCGAGATTCGGACGAAAGGACGAAGTGAGAATACAGGGAAATTAACACTCGGAAAATAATGCTAGAGAATTGAGTCGTTGACTCGTATATTATAAAATAAAGTCAGTAATATAATCGTCCGCGTCAATGGTCGCATGCGCGACAGCGGAGAGAAATTCGCTCGCACTTGAACAAAGAAGGAACGAGTATTCCGTGGCGGGGAATACTCGGTCAACGGCGACTTTGCCAAGAAAGTATGTTGTTTGAAATTCGACTTACAGTCGTGCGAAGCACGCGTGGCTTCCTCCGCACTCAAACACGAGCCGCTGCTCTTCCCCGGGAGTCGCTCTCAAGTCCTCGAGGATAGCTCGGAGAAGGCGTCCCTTCTCCAGCACAAGAATGGAGTTGATCCTCAATCACCTTGAGTTCTCGCCGGATACAATATAGCGTCGCTCGGGCACAACGGTGGCCTTGTCGAAGTATAAATTGCACGCGAAGCACACACCGGTGTGGTCAAATCGAATCTGATCAGCGTGGCGCGCGGGCCTTCTCCTACTCTTCCCCTGCGCGTCCCTTGCCGCAGTACAGTAGCGTCGCTTACTACTAAGTTCGCATCGTGCGACACAACGAGCGCGCGCTATTCAAATAGCACGCCTAACCTCTCGTTACAATATATGTATTGTTAATATATAATAATAAATTATTTAAATAATTAAGAATAAATATATTAATAAATATTAATATATTAAATATTTAAATATAATATAATTTTATATATGAGATTGAATGGAAAAAATAATTATTTATTAATAAATTATTTATATATATATAATTTGTACTTAAATACAGTTCAATAGGCTTACTTATAAAAAGAAATTGTATATCATAATATTGTTAAATTTGTAATGTTTGATTGTAAATATTGAGTATTGTAAATTTTGAATATTACTTAAAAACTTCGGGCTTTAGCAAAAGCTAATAACATTAATCACTTAATAGAAAAATTTCAACATCTTGAATTTACTTAACTTTTGATAATGATGGTGTATCATATTTTTCATAGCGGCATCGGTGGTACATTTACAGGCGAAGGTCAAATTATTTTATTATATATGTATGCGATGCAGCATACTGCAGAAAACTTCAATTTATCGTAGTTGTTTTAAAATCAATTTACACTGCAGATATTAACCACTTTTAAATCATAATTTATAAATAAAGTAAAGGTATAGTACAAAATATGAATAGGAAGCGTATTAATAAACGTTGCCGTAATAATAAATATGTAATAAACGAGCAAAGAAATTATTTTCATCAAAATGTTCTTATTTAGATTTTGGAAAAATGGATTCTACCTTTTCTGATTGTAATGCTGATTTTTGGTCAGTAGAATTAAAAAAATAGTTCTTGTCATAACGGTAAAGTACAATTACCTCCTTTAAGTGAATATAATACCAGCTTAAAAGAACTGTTTTTCAACGATAGAAAGTTTAGAAAGTTAATTGATTATTACAACCATATTTTCTCGTTCGCCACATTTAGAGCAAATGTTATAAATAATTTTAAATGTGGAATATATCTGTAGCTTACAGGAAGAACCACTTAAGTGACATTCTGCGAAAACTTTTTTTATGTCGAATTCGAGGTACTCTTAGTACCCTTTTTCATTGTGCAGTAGTAGAATTTCCGAAATGCACAAATATTTTAAATGCCAGCCGATTGCATAATCACTTAACTGCGTCTCTCGTAAAAATGTTACCGCAGAACCACTTAAGGGGTTATGCCTGAGTTGAACCTGTAAAAAAGACATTAATAAGTAATAGGCTGAAAAAAATTATTTATTATCATCACACAGGCATCTTGTACACATGATAATTATAGCCCGTACACCTTAAAATCAAGAATATACTCACAAAGAACAAATTCTTTACAAATCATATGTTGTTTATAGTCCAAACACTCATCTAAATTTGAAGACTAGTAGACTCAGAAGCTATCACAACAGCACAACATCCAGCTTACACTAAACTACAGACAGCAGACGAAACAGCTGATGTCTGACAGTCTGAATGCAAACTCGACTAAGTCGGTAAAACAGTGTTTTCCTTTTCCATATGCTGTAAAGTGTCTTTTTTCAGGCGGTAATTTAAATTTGCACGAATCTTTTTTTACCCCTTTATAAGTTTGATTAAAAAATTACAAGACTAAATTTAAATCCTAAATTTATTTTATTTTGAAAATTCAAAATAAAAATAAAATCTACGATTTTATAAAAATTAGTTATTTACAGTATGTAATGATTCAATAAATAATATATTTTTTTTTTTAAATAAAATTGCGTTTTCAAAAGGAGTTTGTAAACACATTTAATTTTACATTTTCTATGAAAAAGCAATTGTTTTAAATAATCAAAAGTGCTATAAGACAAAATATCAATAATACGCAATTTTGAAAAATTGTATTTTTTTAGTATTTTGCCTATAACTTTGTAACGGAATTTTTTCGGACAAAAAGGACTTCAGCAGCGTATTCTACATTAAATTTGTCTTTAAAAAATCAAATCAAAAAATTTTTGATTTTTTTGAATTTTAACTCAGGCATAACCCCTTAAGTGCACTCGTTTTTTTTTATTTTTGTGAGAGATACACCGTGTGGAGTACATTAAGGGGATCCGATAGCCACTAATGACCCGTCACTAACGGTACGATCAAGAAGTACTGAGATCGAATAAATATAAGGAATTACGCAAATTCAAGAGATACTTGCCCTTCGTCTCGGTATTACCTATTGGCATACACGGTTTGGAATCAAAATGTTCAGGTATTGGGGAGAAAAATGCGAACGAAAATCAATAGCCGTAACCTGACGTAACTGATTTTCGTTCGCATTTTTCACCCCAATACCTGAACATTTTGATTTCAAACCGTGTATGCCGATAGGTAATACCGAGACGAAGGGCAAGTATTTCTTGAATTTGCGTAATTCCTTATATTTATTCGATCTCAGTACTTCTTGATCGTACCGTTAGTGACGGGTCATTAGTGGCTATCGGATCCCCTTAAAGTTGTATAATATATATCTAATTACCTATACCGATATATTCGTCGGTTTTTTTAAATTTGAAAAATTTTTTTAATGTTTTTACATTTTCCAAAAATTGTCAATTTACAAAAAAAAAAAATTTCTGGAATCGCTCTGATAAAATTCATACGTATTCCTTAGCTGATTCTAAGAACTTATTACTCTTGAAATTTTTTTCCAATAGTGCGTGGTTTCTGAATAAAAAATTTGTAAAAGTCTTCGTAAAAATTTTTCAATTATAATATGCGCCAGTTTGACGACATCAAGGTTCAAAATCAACCCCCAAAATCACGTATCGTTTACGTTTGGATATTTACTCCATTGATTAGAGGGGTTCCAGATACATTTCAAATGAAAACGTTCTTGAAATCTCGAATTAAAAACAAAATTTTGGAAAAACCATGCTTTTTTCCTTTAAACCGTTTTTTCTCATTGTTAATAACAATTTTCGAAAAGTTATTCGTAAAAAGTTCGTAAAGCATGAGTTAAACTTTAAAAATATGCCCCGACCGAATTTTTTTAATCGCAAATTGCATTAGTTACGAGCCCTCAAAGAAAGTGACCGCATAAGCACTTATCTGCAAAGTTCCCGCAGAACTACTTAACTCGAGTAATTTGTTTAGCTTGCGCGTCGAGAAAGAAACTATTTACAAATGTAATACTACGGTTGTATTCGTATCAGATACCTAATCAAATGAGCAAATACTTAGATCTTTTCCCTGACGTTTCGATGTTCCGTATAACTCCAAACATTAAAATGGCTTTTTCTCGAAAACACGAAAATGTCACTTAAGTGGTTCTTCCTGTAAGCCACAGATATAATCTAAAGATACAAAGTCAAGTTTACCATATATCCCAGGACCCTTTTATTGAAGGGAAGAGCATTTTTCCATGCTACTGGGCGCGCCCACAGGCTGCGGATAGTTGAACGACCAGAGAGAGTAGTGGGCGCGGGTGACCAATCCCAGTCTTTCCAGTTAGTCGCTAATAAAGAATACGCAACCTCGGACAATGGAATCAGAGAAGAAGGGAGTTTAAAATGCTATGGAGGAAAGCAAAGATAATAGTATATTACGTGCCTAAGAAGGGAAAAACTTGGAGAGCCCATATCTCGTGTATATTGACACCCGAGCCGAAGACGAGGAGTAAAAGTAATTACCCAGGCGGTAACCTTCAGGAAAATCCACCCGCTGTTAAAGCGGCCGAACTCCATTCGGATTCTGGGAAAGGCTCATCAATGCTCGAATCTGATGCATCCGTTATTCAACACTTGGTAACGGGAACACCGCGTGATGATGCAAGTGAAAGTGGGAACCCCCAAATCGCGCATGGCAAGGGAGGTCCGGGGAGCATAACCGGACAGTTTAATCCGAGGATGAAATATCGTCCATAAGAAGCAAGGTCGAATCAGCAGACCCGGGCACTAAAAGAATGCTCCTCGACGAGACCATAAAAATCGTAAAGGAGGAGGGGAAAAAATAGATGAAACCTAGCGGCGACCAGAAAGCAATAAAGAGCTACAGGAACGCGGTCAGGTTTCTGAAAAAAATGAAAGAAAACGAGGGTGAACTCACGGAGAAAGAGAGTTCATCCGAAAAAACAAGAAAGTCATAGAGGGGTACGAAAAAAAACACGGACCTCCCCTAAAGACTATTCGGGAGGAGGAGACAACCGAAAAGGTCGACGCAACCCACCCCCGAAAAGTCACAGTAAAAAGGAAAAAGTTGCAGAAGGGTGAAGCAGTGGAAGCCTCCCAGAAGGCAGAGAGACCCGAAGATCAGATACCCCTCAGACAAAGAGGAAGACGACCAAGAAGGTACGCTCCACCGAAGAGGAGGAAAAAACTGCAAAATAGTCGAAACACTCGACAAGCTTCGAGTCACCGCAGGAGTTTCAGATAGCCATAATAGATCGTAGTGATCTGGATTGTAGGATGAGATCCGAAAGAATTCCTAGAAGTGGAAACGAGGATTCTGCTAGCAATCGCGGAAGACGTTGGCGAGGACGAGGTAAGCTTTGACGGGGCCAGCTGGTAGAAGGGAATCAAGGTTATAGGATGCATCAACAGGAAGTCTTGTGACTTTCTAACTCACGTCATCCGAGACTGCGACGAACTCTGGTAGGGGGCCAAACTCGAAGTTATACCTAGGTCAGAGCTACCCTTAAGGCAGGTAATATCCATCTAGGTTCCATTCCCAGTACTGGACGACTTGCTAACAATCATAGCCAGACAAAATAAGGAGCTGAAGACTCGAAGCTGGAGAATCAACTCCTCAGTGGCGATGAAAAACAGAAACGGCAAATACCTGGTCATTGCCTTGGACGCCGAATCACTCAGCTCCTTAAAAGAAACAACAGGAAGTATCAAGTTCAGTCTGGGAATATTGGAGCCAAGGCTTCCAAATTAAACGAAACAGCAGAAAGAAACCCGAGCTGGCGGTGGTGCAAATAAATTTGCATCACTGCGAAGCAGCCTCGGAAGACTTGATGCTAACCATGAGAAAAGAGGATATAGACATCGCCCTGATATAGGAACCATGGCTCCTAGGAGACAAAATCATAGGTTTTAGGCTGAAAGACTATGAGCGATTTCACTCCCAAATGACAGGTAAGAAAAGAGCGCGTATAGTCATGCTATTGTCACAATACAGCACAAATGACATGACGGCAGTGATGCTGGAACAGAGAAACGGTACTCCACTCATGCTCGCATCGTCATATATGCCATACAAGAAAGAACCCCCACCACAAGAGCTCCAATGTCTAGCGAGGGAAGCCACGGACAAAAGTAGACTGATGATGATAGGATGTGATGCGAATGGCCACCACGGCCATAGGGAAGCAAAGACATGAACGATAGAGATGAATTAATACTTGATAACATACTCTCCATAAACCTTATAATATGCAATAGGGGGAATATACCAACGTTTGTATATAGGGTAAGGGAAAAAGTAACAGATCTGACATTGGCCACAAACACAGATAGGGTAGCGATAGAGAACTGGAGAGTATCATCCAAAGCTTCCTACTCGGACTATAAGAAGATACTCTTCACAGTAAATTGTAACGCTGAGGAACATAGGGTATTTATAGTGAGGGAAAAGTTAGATGCAAAGGCACAGTTCCAGGCCTGAGCCAATCCCACGTGATTAGAGACCAAAACTGTCGTCAAAGAACTAGAGGACATTTTAGAGCTAGCCTTCCTTGAAACTTACCCCGTGAGGCGCAGCCGTAAAAAGACCAAACCATGGTGGTACGCGGAGCTAAGGGGGCAAAGAAAGAAAACAGAAAAATATTAGATTGTTTAATAAAAATAACTGAAAACGATCAAAATCCCTTTTGGCATCTATTATTACAATAGGCGCATGGACTCAATTCATTATGAACATTTGTTTAGGCTAAATTCTCTTATAATTCAAGAAATTACGTGACTGAATTGAGTCCATACGCCTATTGTAATAATAGATGCCAAAAGGGATTTTGATCGTTTTCAGCTATTTTGATTAAATAATTTAATATTTTAATGTTATTTTAAGTCAGGTAATATTGTAATTTCTTAAATTATAAGAGAATTTAGCCTAAACAAATGTTTATGATGAATTTAGTCCATACGCCTATTATAATAATAGACGCCACAAGGGATTTTCATTGATTTTCAGCTATTTTGGCATATATAATTATTTGTAGAAACAGGAATGGACTAGTAAAAAAAATTCAGAAATCCTGGGCTTTGGCACATGTTTTTGTATTGTTTTAACGTACTTTTTCACATATTTTGGGTTTCGATCCCAGCGAGCGAACCTTGTGAAAACTTGATTTTAAACATTAAATTATTCGTAGGATGGTTATAACCTATAGATATGACTTTAAAAGTATTTTTTTTTGAAAAATTGAGAAAATTTCAAGACACAAATGTTCTATGTCCCAATAGTGAAAAATGCTTCCCTGAGGAGCTATGAATTTTTGAAAATCAGCAAAAAATTAAAAAAAAACTGTATTTACCAACTTTGACCCCCTGTAACTCTAAAATAATTAATTCAAAAAATCTGAAAAAATTCAGAGTAATCAGAGGCAGCCTCCAGAACAAATTCTCAGAGTTATAGCTATATCTATTTTTCGGCCAGTCGAGCTCGCAGAGAATCAACCATATATATATATATATATATGGGTGATTCTCTGCGAGATCGACCGGCCGAAAAATAGACCTCACTATAACTCTGGGAATTTGTTCTAGAGGTTGCCACGAGTTACTCCAAATTTTTTCAGATTTTTTGAATTGATTGTCTTAGAGTTACAGGGGGTCAAAGTTGATAAAATTAGTTTTTTTTGCATTTTGTGCTGATTTTCAAAAATTCATAGCTCCTCAGGGAAGCATTTATCACTATAGGGACATATAACAATTTTTTCTTAAAATTTTCTCAATCTTTCAAAAAAGATACTTTTGAAATCATATATATATGTATTACAAGTCATATGTGTAATTTAAACCTTCAAATTCAAAATTTTCAAGGTACGACCCATCGGATCCCAACCAAAATTTTTGTAAAGATTGCTTATTTTAGTAGAAAAGTTTCTACGTATGTCCCAACTCATCAGACTTGCTCTATTTTTTGCTAAAAATAAAGTTATTACTCATATTTTGCTACATTTGGCAAATAATGATCTACTTCCGCCTATATAATTATAAATTCATCTGAATTAATTATAGTATGTATAGTAGATATATATAATACATAATGAGGTCATATTTCTCAATGTAATAGATAATAATTCTATATGTATAGCGACTAAAATCTGGATTAATAGTTAATTTATAAAATAGTACTTACAGTCATAGACGTGTGAGGTGGTTTTAACTTGTTTTGCCGGACCAACTAATTTGAATCACCTGTAACAAACAAAGAATAATTTATTTTATCACAAAGAATTGTGTTCTCTAATTTAAAGTTAATTGAATTAAAAATAATAAAAGTATACATATCTGATGTTCAATGAGTCATTCACAGTATCTTCATATACACATGACTTTTGTCCAAGTGGACTTTTACACTTTAAACTTTCTCCAGGCTACAGCTCAGACACTGTTACACACGCGGAGTACGAGTTTTAGAGGGTTTAAGTGCATTTTAAACAATATATTTTATTATAAATTATTGGTCCCGGAACGTATGAGGTTAAGCAGCTGATAGCAGCAGCAGTAGAACTAAAGCTTCAGATTATACTCAACATAATAGCACGAAAAGTGGATTGGCAGCAGTTATGGCCTATACGTATGAACCAATATATACCTATATGTATGCTAACTCATACGTATTTACTAATGTCTGTTTAAAGCATTACAATTTACGAATAAAATACATCAAACTTACGTAAATACATATGAAACAGTTTAATTAAGAAACTAAGTAGTTTAAAATTATACAAAGCCTATAATGGAATGCCAAATTTTATTTCAGCAAAATAATAAGCTCAAAGATTTTTAATAATGTCTGTTTAAAGTATTAAAATTTACGAATAAAATACATTCAGATTTATCTAAATATGTAGGAGACAGTTATAGAAAAAAAAATTAATTAATTTCTTTTACAACATAAATACTCATACGTTGCGACAAGGCGCCCGAACACAAATAAGTACGAACGCTTAGCCCAACGCTGCGCACACACACACACACACAAGCGTTTAAGCACACGGCAATGCGAGGATCGAGGTTGTAGGAGCCGCACACGAAACTACTAGAGGGGAAAGGGGAAAGAATTAGGAGAGAGAGAGAGAGGGCGCGAGAGAGCGAGAGAGAGGGAGAGGAGAGAGGCAGAGAGAGCCGTGCAAGAAGAAATGGGAAGAGTTTTCGGACTAATTGGTATCCGAAAACGAGACGAGCGCGGCTGCGCTCGCCAGATTATTACTGGGCCATCGACCCGGTCGCACGCGCCGCAAATGATTAGCGCGAAGGTACGCTCCATACCCATCCTCCGCTGGAAGGCCCAAGCTGCCGCAGGGCTCTCTCTCTCTCTCTCTCTCTCTCTCTCTCTCTCTCTCTCTCTCTCTCTCTCTCTCATTCACACTACCTCACATGTATGTGATCGCGCAATCTGCACTCTCTGCTTCCTGCTGCTTTCTCGAAGGCCGGCAGGTTGCGCAAGTGTAATTAGCTACGTCACATCCCGCGCTCTGCACGCGGTCGCGCAGAGACACTTTTCGCGAGCTCCGTTGGCGCTGGCTCCGCTACAGGAGCTACCAACTCATCCACGGAGCTCGTCAGCTGTACAATACTTTCCACAATGCAGCAATATTTATTGCTACGTCGCATTATTAATATACTATTTTCCGTTGTCTTTGGTTAGACTTGATTGTCTTGAATATTAATTGCGGACTATATATGAGTGAAGAGAGCATTTACTTTTATTTGTATAAGCAATTATTAATGTATGTAATTTGTAATTTAAGTTAACTTAGTTATGTATCTGTATATGTATCTATCTGAAATTTTAAGTTTAATTCATATTCATAATTAATACTGTATTATTTAAAAAACTTACCTTACGGCCTTTAGGCTATGGCATAAATAAAATACGTTGCAATTAAATCTCTCGCGGCGACGATCCGGGACCCAAGGAGCCCCAAGCGCATGCGTAGCTTAGGTTAGCACCCGGTGAGTGCGGGCATACATGAGCCACCAGCAACGTCGGCCTTGATCCTCACAGCACCCAGCGTGACAATCGAACGCGAGTACGTCTTAATGCGAGCGCGCGTTACATGTAATTTTGAAGATGGAATAAACGCACGGGTGAGCGTGATCTGCTCACCCGCTCTCATATAAATAGAGTGTATATTATTCCGCACATTCATTCCTAGCACCTGAGAATCCCCCCCCCCCCCCAGCCCGCCGAGGAAACTGAGCAGCCGAGCAGTGCCAGGAGGCCGGGTAAGAAGAATCTTTTTCTTTTGTGCGCGAAGCTCCCGCCGATCGTGGGTAGCTGCTAGGAGTACCCCGGAAGATCCCGGGCAGGAACCATGTCACAACGTACCTAAGTGGATTAGGACTACAAGGGAAGCCACTATAGAAAAACGCACGACTTCTGTTTACCTTAATGGTGGTGTGGAAATAATAGAGTATTCGTTAAAGATTACATTTAGATTAGAGATTAGAATGGCGTCCCCTCAGTGGCGCCCCCTAGTGGGGCCCCCTCAATGGGAGAATTATCTCTCTAGCGCCCTCTAAATGGGAGAAATGTCTCTGTCTTAAAATTACGTCAAAAGAGAGACAATTCTTTCAATTGAGAGGGAGCTAATTTCTGACACGGCGGTGGCGGCGGCGATATTCTTTTATTATTATAGAGAGATAATATATATTATATTATTACATTAATATATTAATTAATTAATTTATTGGTGTGTTAATTGATTAATATAGCAGGTAGTTTTTATCATTATCATATGTCAATAGCATATGCAGCATTCAGATGTAGTATTACAACGCATGTACGAGTATTGAGCGGTGGCTGATTGCTGCAATATGCAAGTCAATCGCGACATCAGTAGCGCGTGGTGAGCGAGTTGCTGATTTGCGCATCAAATTGTGCCTTTTGATCCGTATTAATCGTCGTTGGTGGGTAGGAAAAATGTCCTACGATGTCTAAATGCACGTGGTCTAATCTTGCATCTGGAGCTACAAAATGTTTGGGCAAGAACATATTGTGTCTGGTTACTTTTGATTGTTGACAAGACAAACAAGACTTATACCAAGATGGAATATCTTGACTCATATTGGGCCAAACATATATTGCTGTTGAATGAGTCGTGCTGTGAGTTTAACAATTTCAATGGTTACTCAAAAGTTAAGAGAATTAATTGAAACTTTGAATATACGTTTATCTAATGTATTTAAAATATTTCCTGTTTGTTCAACCTTCATTATAGATCATATTGCGATAATACTCATGTTCAAAGTTTGCAGGTTATACATGTGCTCTTATATGGAAGGCAATCAAAATAATCGATTAAAATAGAGCGCGAGATTTTGAAAGTGAACAGAATTAAATCAAAAAGTATTCAATATACTTGTAACAACCTTAAGGGGTAATGACAGGGTTAGAATTATGAAAATAACAATTTTTTTTTATTCACTTTTTTCACAGTTAACAATCCGTAGAATGTGGTCCTTAAATCCGTTTTTTGCTAAAAAAATTTGCCTCGAAGATATAGACAAAAAACTGATAAATCTGTTTCAAGTCAAATTTTTAAAAATCGTGATTTTTCAATATTTTAATTAGGCCAAACTTGTGGAAAGGATTGTTCTACCACACTTTTTAAAAAATAATTTCATGAGAAATCTTACTGAAAATACGACTTAAAAACCGTTTTACAAACCGTTTTTTTCTCAAGATTTATTAATTTATTTCCGTAAAATATAATAAAATCCGTAAAATTAATTTTTCTATGTGTGATTTTATGTGACTAAACTCAATGTGTTAAAGTACAGGCATTCAACAAATTTGAATTTGCCACTCGAACAAGTTGTGCCTCACAGCGTCCGGTCGAAAATGAAGATTACTGTTTGATCGGTACAATAGGATTTTCTGTAAAGCAGCAGAAAGAATCCAAACAGCTATTTTTCATCCAAGACACTAGGGCTGGAATTCATAGTCGACCCTCACCCTCACCCTCACCCTCAAACTTTTGAGGGGCCGTTACATGGAAGCCCGCATTTAAGAATGACAGTCTGTTATGGTAAAAGCTTGTCCTCTCTGACCCTGAGTGACCGTCATCACGTCATACGAAACGAAACTTTGTTATTCGTTTGATTAATACTAAAGTAAATTTATAAAAAGTGCGTACTCTTGAAATCTAGATATCACATATTAAAAAGCGGCATAGGTAGTCTTTTGTGTTTTCTTGTTGTTCATAATACAAATTTAAAATTTTTAAAAAATGATTAAATGATTATAGATATATTGTGATTTATATTGAGTGACATATATTGTGAACAATAACTCGCATTTTACTTTTTATGATTTTTAATAATGTTTTTAATAAATTATGCGAAAAAGTTAAGTAGGTAATGATTTATAATTTTAATTCAAACGATAACCTCACGTTCGTGATAGCACAAAATGGCTTTAAAACGTTTTTAAAACGTATAGCTTGCAAACGTTAGTATATTTGTGAGATTTGGTTTTAAAAACGTCTTATTACTTATTTATATTTTTAATTTATGGAAAAACTTTTTGTTCTTGTAACTTGTCTTCTTATATGATTTAAAAGATATTACCATATATTTATTTTTTGTTCACTACTTATATATTTTATGGCTAAAATTAGTATAATTGATTATTTATATTTTTAATTTATGGAAAAACATTTTTATTCTAGTAACTTTTCTTCTTTTGATTTAAAAGATACTAAAATTAGTATGCAATTCAAATTTTCGCACCAATCAAGTAATGATATTATACATTTATTGTAGTTTTAATTCACGTAAAAAAATTATTTATTCATAATAAGTTGTATTTTATTTATTTGCAAATAATAATTGTATTTATTGTATTTATTTTTAGTAATTATTTTTTAGTAATTATTTTTAATTTTCGTGCCAATCAAGTAATGATATTATACATTTATCGTAGTTTTAATTCACATAAAAAAATTATTTATTTATAATAAGTAGTATTTTATTTATTTGCACATAATTATTGTATTTATTTTAGTATCTTTTTCAACTGAAATATTCGAATTTTCGCGCGATTCTAATTCTGGACTTCGGGTGATGTCTGGACACCATTCTATTAAATGCGGGCTTCCATGTAACGGCCCCTCAAGAGTTTGAGGGTGAGGGTGAGGGTGAGGGTCGACTATGAATTCCAGCCTAGATCAGTGCAGTTAGTCTGCTAGCTGCTGTAACAATACTTATAACCTCAGTGGTATTTCAAAAGTGCAAGAGTTTGTGCAGAGTACAAAAATTATTCAATTAAGTATTGAAAATTAATTAGTAATAATTGTGTCCATAATGAGCTTTTCCTTTGTTAGTTCATGTTTTACTTTTAGGTATACGGGTACAAGCCAGCAAGATGGGAGTTTATATTCACTATCTGGATTATTGTTTTGCATGCTTTTCAACAACTTGAAGTGTATTTAATAATTGTAAGTATTGCATATAACTGTAATTCATAAGCTTAACTTGATTATGCATAGTTATCGAAAAATTTTATTTTATTTTCAGCTTCTAAATACTATTATCACACAGTATGATATGCGCGTACCATCAAATATACTTTAGTGTATATATATTTGAGTACCAAAAGCAAATCAAGGTATGCCAGATAGTTTCTTTAAGTATAGCTGAGTTCATCTGTATAATTTACATTATAAACTTTAAATGCCTTTTACTCAAATTTAGTTTTTTCATGGTTTTTGTGTACTTGCCGCAGCTCTCTGAAGGAACCGTACCATCAATCCTGATGAACCAAATTGGAAAACCTTCCTTATGAGTATAGTCACAAACTGAGCGGAGCAGAATTGTCAAAGATAAGTTTAAAGTGAATGTTACGTATGTTTACATATGTAACATTCACTATAATTACTAATATTGTGAATATATGTTTAATTAATTATATTAATTTTGTGTTTTTCAGGAATCTGTTCCGCTTAGTCTGAGACTAGACTCATAAGGAAGCTTTGGCACTTGGATTCATCAGGATTGATGGTACGGTTCCATTAGAAACATACGGCAAGCAAACAAAAGTGATGAAAATGATGATTTTTGGTAAGCAAATATCTTTAATTGTTTTTAAATGTTATACTCACTTTATGCATATTATTTATGCATAAAAGTGATGTATAATACATAGATTTTAAATGAAAAATGTATGTTTTAGAGCACCTACATATATTTATTTTTTACAGCACTAATAATTTTTCTTTTTTTTCCAGGTTTTAACCCTGTCATAACCCCTTAATGGCGATACTTTGCAGGTAAATGCATCTCCTCCATGCTGTCGAGCCTCTCGAGCTTCAGCGGGTGTGTACGTACGTACGTATATATGTATATGCACAAAATTTGTCCAGACCATATTTCTGCAACGAATTGATAGAATAAAGTTAAATTTTGTGTGCCGAATGATTGAGTCCAAACTTAGATCTTATCGAAATTTGGAGACAATCTCTGGAAAAAATCGATAGAATAAACTCAAATTTTGTATGCAGATTGTTTGAGTCATAATTTAGATCCTATTAGAATTTAGAAGCAACTGGCTACTATTTACTGCATTTTTTAAAGAATTTGTACGAAATTTTGATATTTTTTTCAAAAAACTGCATTTCTCGTCCATGTATACCATAGATGTACAAAATCTAATTCCATATTCTGAAAGATCATTAAATTTCTTTCAAAAATATATCTATTTGTTCCCACTTTATCATTACTGTTGGCTTTTAACGACCACGCGGACATTTCACAGTCAAGTGAGATTTTGATGTGTACAAGACGTAAAATTAACTAAATATTATAAAGAACAACATATTCTTGTGTAAAAAGACCGGCTCCTTCCGAATCTGAGGTCAGATTAAATAACTTGGCACCAAAAATTAAATATGGCCGCGTAAACATACCTAAAATTCAAGCATCGGCTTTGCACATTTTAATTTAATTTTGCCTGCCAAATTGAATTTTGGCTTTTTCAAAAAAGCTTTGTATTAGTTGCAAATTATAAAATCGAAAATTGTTATTCATTTCAATATTTTAACTGGTCCTGATAGTTTTTTGTAACTCAAAATCAATTTCATATATTTTTAATTTGTAATAATTTGCAATAGTAAAGAGTTAAAGGAACGCATTTTCTTTGAGAAAAGAAACTGCTACTCAGTTAGTAACGGTTTTTATTTTGTTTTGTCCCAGCTTATTTTGTACAAATTGTACTTGTTTTAATTGTTTATAACTACAAAGATGATCGTTGTAAAGGCAATGCTTGTTCACATTTGACGCCCTTTATTATATCTAGTCTTAATTTTACCTACTACACGTTTGGAAAATACAGTCCTCTGGCTATTTTATTGAATATCTAATGAAAAAAATCGCTAATTATCGAGACGAACTGCACATTGAAGATTAACTAGTCAGCTGTTGTGCTTGTTGTGTTTAATAAAAATTGAAATTGCAATCATGGCGGTAGTTCAAAGGTAAAAAATACAGCTTATCGACCAACTTTTTTCGAGCCTAACTTTGGAAGCTTATCAGCTAGTTAATAATAACAGGGCGTAATTGAAAAACATTGAGCATGTAAAATAAAGATTTATAAATATGCTAATTGAAAGATTAATTAGCAACATTCATTGTTTAAAAAAAAATACTATTTCTGAAACGAAAAGTCGTAGCGACTTTAGACATCATAACAAACATAAAAAATCAAGTTTTTAAAAAATTTATGATTTTTTATCAACCTCAGGATCAATCACACTTGTTCCATATCATTCAACGAGGGACCAAAATCAATGCTAAGATTGTTCCACATCTAAATTAAGCAAGCGGACACGGGGCACAAGTTGAATCATCCTCAGTAAATCTGTCCGCAGCGGGACAAAACAATTATCCCATGCCAGAGTTGTTCTCTTGTGACAAAGTAGGAGGATACAATACAACTTTTCCCACTCTAATCAATTACTTGTCCTATTCCCATTTCTCGTGTTCATCTCCAAAATTCTGCGCTGTACAATGAATCGCACCACTTTTGCAATAGAGAGCGTTGTTGAAAACAAAGCGCAACCTAAGTAAAATAAATAATAATTCTTGAACAAAAGACACTCGGGTCAAAGCTAGGTCCCAAATAAAAATATATTCGTAACCGACGCGTCCCCATTTACCTATCCGTAAATACGGTCCTTACAAGGTAAAGAATCAAAGCTTTATATATAACTATTTATACTACTTTGAGACATATTTTTTAATAAATTGTAGCACTAAAAAGTATTTTCCGGTACATTACTCGTTTTTTTATAAAAACTCTTACGTTTATGCCTCATGATTTATTTGTGGCCCGCTTCTATGTGAATTCGCCAACGTGCTAAAATCGAAGCGATAATATAATCAAAATCTGATGTAAAATCTACACCTTTTCAAATTTAAACGAACGATGGTATTCGTTCTTTCCACGTAAGTGATTGAATTATAAACCAACTAATGAAAAAAAACGTATTTCTAGAGCTGCAACTTGATACTTTGAACTCCGACACTCTTATTCCGTACTTCGAAGCTGAGAGCTGTAAATTTGGAATCTTTAGTATTAGTTGCAGATTACTTAGAATATTTCGCATTCGTACGCATTCGTATTATTAATTGCGTAAACCCTTTTATTGTAAATCTATTAACTACCTAATGTGCATACAACGCATAGCGGTACATATATTTCGCTTCAATCGCATTTCACGCTTGAACTGAAGGCTTCGTCAGTTCAATAACTTCTTCTCTTATATAACAATCAAGAAGAAGTTTTTGCACTTGCGAAAATGCTTTCGATAGTGTAGCCCTCTAGCGGCAGTTCAATTTTGAGTCCGTCTTGAGCTGTCAGATCGATTAGGTCGCTGCAGAGCTTTGAATAAAATCTCAGAACACAAAAAAAGTCTTTTTCTTCTTCTCTTGACCTCATCTTCCTGACATTGAGATTTTGAGTAGCAGCTCAACGACACTGAGATTTATTGCGGCGAGAGCAGCATTAGCAGCAACAACATCAGAACTGCGGTAGCAGCGACAACGCCAAGCAGCAGCAGCACCTCGCAACGCGTCCCCATCGCAACAACACCAACGACATCGGCGGCGAAGCAGCAACACAGCAGTACACCAGTAGTAGGAAGCGTTGCAGAAAAGCTTGTCATCGTATCACCAGGCAAAGGCCGTCGCAGAGCTAAAACGGAGGTGTGCTATTCCAAGGAGAAGCCGTGCAACCGAGACCTGTAAGTCTGTCGCAACCGGGTCGCTCGTTCATGTGCGCCTGTCCTAATCGGGGTTACTATCACAGCGCCTTAGCTGGTTAGCTCCGACACAGGTGTGATACAGGGCCCTATTGGGCACTGTCACAGACCATCTCTTTCAGCCCGGAGACTCCTTTCTTTTTTACAATTTTCTACAATTCACTCTTCTCCTGCCAATGCAACACATTCGCAGCCACAGCGGTGACTCTAGCACCCGGCGCGCCTCGAACACAGTGAGACCAAGGGACCGAGTGTGAAAAGAAATACATAAGATCGATATTTACAGCACTTCTACTCGAAATTAGAACACCGCCATTTAAATACTGCTAGAGTTCAGGCTTAGCTTTTCTACCGTATACTGTGTTTTCTGCACTTGTATGCACTTAACTTAGTTGCAACTCAGTTTGCGGTTGCTCGAGACCTTGCTTTACTAATATGTGTACCTGCGTGTATACTTCAGTCTTGCGTATAATTCTGTAAGTTTTGAATCAACATTCTCGATAGAAGTTAGCTAGATCGCGTTTGGACAAACATTGCTTTGCAAATGTGTGTACCTTCGTATAAAGTTTAGTCCTTCGTTTCATTCTGTATATCTTTACCAAAATACGCTAGACTAGATTTTTCGCTTATGAGCACGAATTCCTCATCATTCCCCTCGCGCTTTTTTGAATCTCCGAAAAACGCATGAAAGAAAAACCGTGACGATGCAGCGCACACCTATCAATCAATCCAAAGTTAGAAATTCTTCCAATTCTGAAAACCTTCATCTGAGAAACAATCAATAGTAACAGACAATCTGAGTAATCAAGGTGCTTCTTTTCAACTTATTGCTTTTCCGACTACATAAAATTTCGCAGTCACAACAAACTCGGAATCAATACAGAATTCGTCGCTCAATTTAATTCTTGAACTTGCAAGAGAAAATAATTCTTCTTCAGAACCTCAGAGTTCGATAATCCATTCAAACGTTGTTGAGCGTCAATCACTTTGCAATTTGGGTGGACTTTCCAAGTTTGGAAATAATTTTGATTAACAATATCTAAATTCAATGACAGCTACAGCGACTACGACAATATCGATCTCACGAGATTCGGATTTGAATTTGGGAAGCAGTCGTTTCCAATCCGTCTCTACTACTGCCACTACTGTGACGCCTTCTTTTAACAGTACTTTATCAAAAACACAGGTCAATTTACAATCTGATAATTTTCCTGCTTTAAGGGTTATGACAGGGTTAAATCTTGAAAAAAGACATAAATAGATTAGTGCCTGGAAAAAAAATATATATATAACAATGCTCTAAAAATTATATTTTTCCTTTAAATATAAGTGTTACACATCACTTTTATGCATAAAAATATGCATTAAGTGTGCTCACAATTAAGACAATTAAAAAATGAAAAATTAACAACTGCATTAATTTACACGCTGTGGACACAAATTAAGTAGAACGGATTTCGGAAAAACATCAAATTCAAATAATTAATAATACTTATATTGACAATATTAGTAATTATAGTGAATGTTATGTATATTTACATATGTTTACATACATAATGTTCCGTCGGAAACGGCATGTTACAAGACATGAGGCTCCATCTTGCGCGTGTGGCGTGAGCAAGCGGAGATTCACACGCGGCGCATGCGCTGCGGCGCCGCCGCCGACCTCGTGGCGACGCTATCACTGCGCGCGCTCGCCTCGACAAGTTTGTCTCGAGCCTCCGAGCTAGTAAGTTCATCTTGAAAGCTTAGCTACAACACAAAGGATTTCAATTCGCCTCGATACCATCGTCGTTGTACTTGTGCCGCGCTTTAGTACTGGTGTTTCTTTCTCTCTCTCTCTCTCTCTCTCGCTTTTTCTCTCGATCTCCTGAGCGCGATCTTTCACTCGCTAAATTCTCTGTTTCTCTCTTTTTCTCTCTCTCGCTCGTCTACGTTCTCGCGACCGGTCTCCGCGTGTTTCGCGCCGTTCGCGCTCTTCGTCGGGAGTGTGTGCAATCCGCTTCACACACTCACCTTCCGCCACCGGGTTCTGGACGCAGAACCGGTGTTAGCACTAAAGGGTCTCAATGCGAAAATTCCCCGCTCTCTAGTGTTTTAATCTCAAGACGAGATTCGCCGTTCATCGTCTCAATCTCAAGCGTGAGATCAAGTTCGTTGTTTCCTTGCGATCTCAATGCGAGATCAGTAGAATCAGCACACATACACACACACATCCACACCTCTTTTTCGAATTCCGCAGCGTGTAAGTTCGAGAGGGGTTTTATGCCGCGAGGCTTTCCCCTCTCCCCCAGAGCGAAATAAACATTGTACGTTTTTCTCGCTCAACCGAAGTGTTGTTCATTTCACGATCCCGTTCCCGCCGTTTTCCTCAAGAAATCAAGAAACAGCAAACGCCTATTAGACCAGGCTTTTGCACGATGATTCATGGTGCCTCCTGTGAGGTGTGGACTTAGGAGAAGCTGCTGCAGCCAAGGATCAACGCCCGATTGCAGCGTGTTACATCGTCGCCGTCGGCTCGTAACCTCGCCGCCCAGGGTCATCTCCGCCTAGCTGCCAACCTCCAAGGACTTCGCTTCGAAAAAAGCTAAGTTTCTCGTTTTTCGCTTTGTCTCTTGTTTTCGCGGCATTGTTGACGCGCGCGCGTGCCGGCGCGACACGCGCGGCTTGTAGCATCGGTTCTTAGAATCGGCGAGCGCTCACTCGACAGCGCGCTTGTTTACGTCTTCAAGACGTTCTTTAGCTCTTGCATGCGTGCTTGCTCGAAGACGTTTGTTGTGTATGTCGTTTCGAGGGAGTTATATTTTCTCGCTCGCGTAGACGCTTTAGTACATACGTCTTTCTGAAGACGAATCGACTTGCGCACATTTCCTTCATCGACGCTTGTCGGATAATTTAGTTCGCGGTAGCGTAGGTTTTTTATTGACGTCTCTCGTACACGTTCTCGAGTGCGCGTCTTTTCGAAGACGACAGTTTTTTATTGCGCGTCTATCTCGACGCTTCACTGCGCGCGTCTCTCGGTAACGCTCTGTGTGCGCGTGTTCATCGGCGGCTGCTCTGGTGCGTGCGTCTTCTCGAAGCCGACACTCATTGGCACGCTTCCTCGGGAACGCTTGCTGCAGACGTTCCCTCGAGGACGCGGCGTTCTTTGAACGCATTAGTCCGCGTACGCGAGGACCAGGGGAGTCGGTGCGTGCACGATCGTGATCGATTAGGACGTGCAACTGGGTCGAGTGTGAAACTTTGCCCTATTGCTCGGCCTTTTCTATCCAAGGGTCGGCGTGCGTCATCGGCATTCTTGTGCACCTCGTGCGATAACAAGTCGCTTCGGCGAACTTGCGCGTTCGAACAAGGCGCCACGCGCCCCGCGCGACTTTAGTTCCTCCATTCTCCGAATTTGATCGTGTCGAAGCGGCGCTTGTGTAGGAAGTTCACGCGCTCGATCGTTCGTCGAGTTTCGGACAGCGGTCGCTGCGTGCGTTCTTGTAGCTCGCGTATTTTTCAGACCATTGCGGTCAGTCGAGTCACTCGTGTATATCAAACTCGCGCCTCCTTGCAGACGATCGGGTTCGAAACCCCAGTTTAAACATGAACGACCACGGAAGCGGGTCCGAGGAGAACAGGCGACCCAGGGGTCGCGCCCGGGACGACACGAAATTACATGACGAGTGTCTGAAAAGGGCACTGGATATCCAGGCGAAATTCGATCGTTTCTCTCAGGTTAGCGGGGAGGAAGGCGTTCGGGTAAGCGAACTTCGAAGCAGAATCGATGGGATAGGTAGACTCTGCGACGAACTCATCGAAAGATGCTACCGCTTAGAATACCATCGAGAAGAGCTAGACCAGCATATCGTGGAGATAGATTCACTCTATCAGCATCAGGGTTTCGTGGCATCAGGGTTTCGTGGCAGATAGAGAGTCCGCATTGCAGAGGCAGGAGACGAGATTCGACAGAAGCAGCGTTGGTGGTCCTTTAGGCCAATCCACATTCCTCGAAATGCAGCAGACGCTCCAGTTACCTCCAGCTAGTCTGCCGAAGTTCGATGGTCGCATGAAGGAGTGGTTGGCGTTCAGCGTTAATTTCAAAAACGTAGTTAGGAACATAGAGGACGATAGGGTAAAATTCCATTATCTCAAGCAGGCGTTGGTAGGAGAAGCAGCCGACAAAATCGTGCATCTGGTAGCAGAGCCGGGAAGCTTCAAGAGTGCATGGGATCTGCTGGACGCTGCCTATGGGCGTAAGCCTACGCTGATCGCAGCACATCTCGACGCGATTTTCTTGTACCCGGAGATCAAGGAAGCGACATCCTCCCACTTGGACGCGATGGTGAACACCGTGCGTCAACACATGGTTAGGTTGAAGGCGCTAGAGCACGAGATCTCAGATCAGAAGTCTGCCCTCCGACGTTAGATCCAAATGGAATGATTCGGTTCCTCTCGACGACATTCCCAATCTCGACGCTTTTTACAGGTTCATCGAGGCCTACAGCAGACGGTTACGGACGGAAGAGGAGGAGAAATCCGCCAGCTTGTCCAACAAGTCAGGGAAACGTCCTGCTCCACAGGACTCTCGTAAGAATAGTAAGGCTAGGAAGACGTCGCATCCGACGCGTGTTTTCGTAACAACGAAAACGACGAAGGCGTTCTCTTGTAACTACTCAGGGCGATCACTCGATTTACCGTTGCCAGGATTTTGCGAAGCTTAGTTTAGCGAAGCGCTGGGAGGCGGTGAAGGTGAAGAAGCTGTGTTCGGTTTGCTTGCTCAGTCACTCCGACGAATGTAAAGGTCGCAACTGCAAACAGTGCGGCAAGGCGCACAACGCCCTCCTGCACAACAACAAGAAGAACGGTCACTCTAGCAAGGATTCTGATTCCGAGAAGAAGGCATGACTGGGCGTGGGAGTTTACAGCACGTTGACTAGGGCTCTCCAATCGCAACTGATGATGAGCGCGATGGTTCAAGCCGTAGGTGCTCATGGTGTATCCCTTGAAGCTCGTACGCTTCTCGACACCTGTGCGACAGCCAATTTCATCACGGCGGAGTTGGCCAACAAGCTGCGACTACCCTCTAAGCCGTGCTCCGTCCCCATCGGGGCGATCAACGGAATCAATACTAGGGCCGATAGGTGTGTAGATGTTCGGTTCAAGTCGATGCATTCAGGTTTCCAGAAGGAGTTAGCTTTCTTCATCGTTCCACAGATAGCACGTTTCATTCCAGAGGAGCCGTTTCCTCGAGAAGTGGTGAAACTTCCCAAAAATGTACGTTTAGCCGATCCCGAATTCCACCGCCCGAGACCGATCGACATGTTAATTGGTTCGGGAGCCACGATGTCTATGCTCTCAGTAGGACAAATCGATCTGTCTCAGGACGGCTCGGAATTGTATCTTCAGAAAACCCAGCTAGGTTGGGTGATAGTAGGCGGCATCGACACCGATCAACCTTCCACGGCCTTATGCCATTTGACTCGCTTAGAAAGGCAAATCGATAGGTTCTGGGAGATCGAGGACGTATCCGGTTCACACGCACAAAACGACGATCGACTGGCGTGCGAATGGTTCTACGAGGAGAACACGGCGCGTCGGCCTGATGGTCGATACATAGTTCGGTTGCCGTTTCAGGTAACGAAACCCGACTTGGGAGAGTCCAGGGCGCAAGCTCTGAAGCGGCTTCGAAGTCTGGAGCGGAAGCTGGACCGCTCACACGACATGAAACACGAATACTCTCGTGTACTCAACGAGTACATCGAGTTAGGACACATGACACCCGTTACCGAAGAAACTGACACCGGGTACTACTTGCCACATCATGCGGTTGTGAAACCTCACAGTTCCACTACCAAAGTGCGTGTGGTATTTGACGCGTCCGCGAAGACTACCAAGGGAGTGTCGCTTAACGACACTCTACACGTCGGGCCCACTATACAAGACAAACTGTACACGCATCTTGTTAGGTTCAGGTCACACCGATATGTCCTCACTGCCGATATAGAGAAGATGTACAGGCAGATTCTCGTACATCCCGATGATCGAAAGTACCAGCGTCTCTTCTGGTACCTCGACGGGAAATCACAGGTTTTCGAATTGAACACCGTTACTTTCGGTGTCTCTGCGGCTCCTTATCTCGCTATTCGTACGATTCATCAACTCGCTGACGACGAAGGCTCACACTATCCTCGAGCCGCTCAGATTCTAAAGCGAGATCTTTACGTCGACGATCTCCTCACGGGTTTTGATTCCCTAGAGGACATCCTCCGAGAACGCGATGAAATAATCGCAGCATTGAAATGTGGTGGATTCAACATCAAGCAATGGGCCTCCAACCACGATCATGCGCTCGACAATCTCGACGAGAAGGTATTGAACCTGGCAGGTGACTCTGAAACCGAGCCAGTCCTTAAGACGTTAGGAATTTACTGGGGTTCCAAGCGCGACGAACTAGGGATCTCTGTAGGTGAGGTTCAAAACCCGAAACTCGTGACAAAGCGCGTGATTTTGTCCGAGATAGCGAAAATATTCGACCCTATAGGTTTAGTAGGACCCGTAGTCCTGTATGCGAAGTGGCTCATGCAGGAATGTTGGAGAACAGGGGTGACATGGGATGAATCCGTGCCACAGAGCTTGCATACGCTCTGGAGTAGCTTCGCTAGACAGTTGCCTCTCCTCTTCAAAGGTTTCAGCAAAACGTCACATCGTGATAGAAAACCCCCAGCGTATAGAAATCCATGGTTTCAGCGACGCAAGCCAGAAGGGTTACGGCGCGTGCTTGTACATTAGGTCCGTCGATAAGCGCGGTAAGGTCGTAGTCAGATTAGTTTGTTCTAAATCCAAAGTTGCTCCTCTGAAGGAGCAAACGATTCCCAAACTCGAACTATGCGGCATGTTGACTCTGTCTCGTCTTCTCCAAGAGACACTTCCGGCATTTGACTTCACTGTGGATAGCATCATTCTCTGGTGCGACTCCACCATTGTACTTCATTGGCTCCAGAAGCCTCCACAGGTTTTGAAGCCCTTCGAGGCGAATCGTGTTCGCGAAATTCAAGCACTAGATGATCGGGTCGTCTGGAGGTATGTACCTACCAAAGACAACCCTGCCGATGCGTTATCTCGCGGTCAGCTTCCGTCAGAATTTCTGCAAAACCATCTCTGGTTTCCGGACCATCTTGGCTGCGGAAGTCGGAAACTCGCTGGCCTGCGAACATCGTTTCACCTGTTCAAGAACTACCCGGATTGAGAAAGGGGCTCTGCCTTCTCACTCAACCCGTTCCCGATGGTACGATTCTCTCGCAATTCTCTTGTTACCAGAAGCTGCTTAGGGTCCTCTCGCTCTGTTTGCGTTGGCTTCCGTCGGCTAAATCGCGTCGAGGTAGCTACGTTTCTGTCCAAGAGAAAGCCGCGGCCGAAATTCGCGTTTTCAGATCTATCCAGCAAGAAGCGTTCGCCGACGTCATCACCTGTCTGACCAAGGAGAAGGAGATAAAGAGCAAGAAGATCGCTGCTCTCGATCCATGTTTGGATGCAGATGGAGTTGTTCGCGTTGGAGGTCGTCTCAAGCACGCTGACATTCCGATTGCCAGCAAACATCCGATTCTGTTGCCCTCTTCTCACCCGATCACTAACCTGATCATCCGCACAGCTCACGAAGATGATCTTCATTCCGGCACCCTAGGTACCCTCTTCTCGTTGAGGCAACGTTTCTGGTTGCTCGACGGGAGGAGTCAAGTTAGATACGTAATTCGTAGGTGTGTCACTTGCGTACGACACAAACCCGATTCCCCACACTGTAAGATGGCTGCGTTGCCTCCCTCACGCGTTGTAGCATCCGGAGCGTTTTCACACGTAGGCGTAGATTATGTAGGTCCCATTTTAATTAAGGAGCGGAAAAATCGCAACAAAACGACGCTCAAGGCATACGGGTGCGTTTTTGTTTGCATGGCCACAAAGGCTGTGACCATCGAGATCGTCAATGAATTAACGACTGACGCTTTCATTGCGGCTTTCAAGTATGTATACTCCGATAACGGAACCAATTTCGTGGGTGCTAATAATAAGCTCCACGAGATTTCGGCGTTCATCGAGTCGAAGGCGTTCCGATCCCGGATCGAACCGTTCTCGTTGTCTCTCAACATCCGGTGGCATTTAAATCCACCCTTGTCTCCGCAGTTTGGCGGTCTCTGGGAGGCCGCGGTGAAATCCTACAAACACCACCTCCTCAGAGTCGTGAATGGTAGGCTACTGACGTTTGAAGAGCTAAATACGCTCTCCATCGAAATCGAAGGAATCCTCAATTCCCGTCCCCTCTGGACGATCTCTTCCGACCCCAATGATCCCATCGCGATGACCCCTGCGCACGTTCTTATAGGCAAACCCATTCGTTCGATTCCGAATATTGATTCACCTACTGTTCCAGCTGACCATCGATCCGCCTGGAGATTCATCACGAAGGCCCGAGATGACTTCTGGAGCCGATGGCATCTGGAGTATCTCGACGAGCTGCAAACCCGCCAGAAGTGGCTCCACTCCACCGAGGAAGTCAGAACGGGACGAGTCGTTCTCCTCATCGACCGCAATCAACCTCGTACTAGCTGGCAGCTAGGTGTCATCCACGAGGTGCATCCTGGGGACGATGGCCTTGTTAGGGTCGTCTCTGTCCGGACAGCGAAGGGGACGTTGAAGCGCAACATCACCCAGCTCTGCCCGCTTCCAGTTTCAGCACCCGAAGATTGAATTTAGATTGTATAAGTAGGGTACACTTACACAAACACCCTCCAATTGCTCATCCCTCGCAACGGGGGGAGCATGTTCCGTCGAAAACGGCATGTTACAAGACATGAGGCTCCATCTTGCGCGTGTGGCGTGAGCGAGCGGAGATTCACACGCGGCGCATGCGCTGCGGCGCCGCCGCCGACCTCGTGGCGACGCTATCAGCGCGCGCGCTCGCCTCGACAAGTTTGTCTCGAGCCTCCGAGCTAGTAAGTTCATCTTGCAAGCTTAGCTACAAAACAAAGGATTTCAATTCGCCTCGATACCGTCGTCGTTGTACTTGTGCCGCGCTTTAGTGCTGGTGTTTCTTTCTCTCTCTCTCTCGCTTTTTCTCTCGATCTCCTGATCGCGATCTCTCACTCGCTAAATTCTCTGTTCCTCTCTTTTTCTCTCTCTCGCTCGTCTACGTTCTCGCGACCGGTCTCCGCGTGTTTCGCGCCGTTCGCGCTCTTCGTCGGGAGTGTGTGGAATCCGCTTCACACACTCACCTTCCGCCACCGGGTTCTGGACGCAGAACCGGTGTTAGCACTAAAGGGTCTCAATGCGAAAATTCCCCGCTCTCTAGTGTTTTAATCTCAAGACGAGATTCGCCGTTCATCGTCTCAATCTCAAGCGTGAGATCAAGTTCGTTGTTTCCTTGCGATCTCAATGCGAGATCAGTAGAATCAGCACACATACACACACACATCCACACCTCTTTTTCGAATTCCGCAGCGTGTAAGTTCGAGAGGGGTTTTATGCCGCGAGGCTTTCCCCTCTCCCCCAGAGCGAAATAAACATTGTACGTTTTTCTCGCTCAACCGAAGTGTTGTTCATTTCACGATCCCGTTCCCGCCGTTTTCCTCAAGAAATCAAGAAACAGCAAACGCCTATTAGACCAGGCTTTTGCACGATGATTCACATAACATTTACTTTTAACTTACCTTTTCCAATTCTGCTCCAATTAGTTTGAGAAGAAACATATCCCAAAGGTTTCTTTAAGATTTCAGTCAGATCAGTCCACCGGTTACTGAGAAAACCTGCGAACCGTGACCTGAAATCATAAAAATACAGAAGTTGAGAAAAAGACATTTGAATTTTATGATGCAAATGATATGAATAAACTTAGTGATACTTACAGAAACTATGTGGCATATATTTATTTGATTTTGGTATCCAAATATACATGTGTATATTATCTACTACTATCCGTTTAAAAAAAGAGTGCACCTCAGTTTCCGAGCGAATAACTCGCTGAAAAAAAATCGCACAGCAAAAAGAACAGCTATGCGAGAAAGAGAATTTATCAGCGTATTGATTGGTGTAAGTCGCGATTAAAAATAATAATTAGGTAGTGAAAAGAAGAGAAAAAATGCAGATTTGTTGGCACTTTTGAGATAGGTCAACTTTAGACAGCTGCCATTACCTCAAAAATGGAGTGTCATTGGGGGAAAAAATTAGCTAGGTACTTGAAAGCTTTGAGAATAGAATCGCGTTGGAATTTTCCAAAGATTATAAATAGTTTCGTTGAAAATTAAGAAATACGAAAAAAATTGGAAAACAATCACAGATCCTTAAAATAAGAGAATTGATTTTATAATATTGTTAGCTTCCTTGTGAGAGCCCTCCAAAGTTAAGAATTTTTTTTTGACACTAGTTGCATGAAAAAAGTGTGAAAATAGCTATAAAAGTCCAAATGTGCGTTATGACAAGTAGTCGGCGCGCTCTCGAGACAGTCCTCGGCAAAAGGAAAATGCTTAGCGGCCGAGCAGAGCGAGAGAGAGAGAGAGAGAGAGAGAGAGAGAGAGAGAGAGAGAGAGAGAAAGTGTGGGTAAGAGAGACAGAGAGCGAGGGATGCAGGGATACGCAGAGCACATTTTCTACAATATGAATTGTCGCGAGTTCGACGTGATTTTTTCAGATTGATAAGAATGCATGCACGCTTTCTTTCTTTATCTCTCTTTCTCTCTCTCTTTTCTCTCTGTCTCTCTCTCTCTCTCTTCTTTCTCTCTCTCTCTCTTCTCTCTCTCACTCTCTCAATATCTGTCGTTGTATTACTCGATTCTGATTAGTCGGAATGTTTTTAATATGAAATAGTTACGCAAATAAAGATAAAAAATGTACATATTACATGAATAACTTTGGTTGCTTTTAATGTCGAATCCAAAACAAATAATTTTATTTTACACATAAATTTATACTTTTTTTATATACACCTTGATGAAAAATCGTAAAAAAAATATATTAGCGTACATGTTTCAAAGAGAAAACGAATTTGAAAAACATTTGTTGTTTTTAATGTTCAATAAAAAACAAATAAATTTGTTTTACACTTATATTTAGAATTATTTATATACACGTTGATTAAAGATTTTAAAAAAGGATATTAATTTTACAAGAATTAAGGGTGAAACGTATTTGAAGTTAATTATAATTTTTATTTATACCTAATCACTTTCATCGAAATTTTCCAACGAAGAATGGAAGTGCTGTCATCGCTGCTATTGCCGGTATTGATAATTATGAAATCAATCGGCTCTGCTAGTCTGGATTCTTTTGAACGGTTTTTATCTTCATATTCCTTCGCATGTCTAGTACAATTTTTCCCTAAGTCATTTGGAATGTTATTCATTGTCTCGATATATAAATTGTGAACATCTTGAATGTTGAAAGTGTTATTTCTTGTTGCCACATCATTTTTTACATATGCCCACACTAGCTCAATTGGATTAAACTCGGAGTGTGCTACCGGTAACCAAAGGAGTTTAACTTCATCTTGTCGAATTTTTTCAGCTATTTTATCTAAGAGATAAACTTTTTCATTATGATGTAATTTACATAATAACAAGATATCATAATAACAAGATATAATAGTAAGACTTGCTTAGTTAATTCTTCGAATGAACTAGCTGCTTGGGGAAGAGGAATATTTTTTACTGTATCCATTCGATGATCTTTGGCTTTGTCCATTGTGATGTGGGATTTCTAAAATCTGGATGTAACATGTTATGATATGGGGCTTGATCTATTACGATAACTGATTTTTTCGGTAACAATACAAGGATTCGTTTGAACCATTCGATATAATGTTCTGCATTCATCTCATTATGGTAGTCTTGGGTATCTTTTTTACCTATAAAACAATCTAAACCTCCTTCTAAAAATCCATCCTCACTACTAATGTGTAAAATGATTATGCGCTTTCCAGCGCGACTAGGTGTTACAAAACCTCCTCTATAACCATTTAACAATTGCACGCCGTTTCTATATTGATCATAACTGTTATAGGCAGATTGGTCATCGATCTTTTCAAGCCAACCATATTTTTTAGAGTGATTAGCTCCACACCACGTCTCATCAGTAAAAAATATTTTCCAATTGTTTTTTCGGTAATAATCTAGATTTTGCAACTACAGCGTTCTCTTACCAGTTACCGTCCAGTTCTCCATTAATGTTGATTTTTTTTACTTGTAGCTAAAATTCATCTCTTTTAATGTCCGCCGAAGAATATATTACGAAACTTCTGGAAAATCTTAAACTTCATATTTCAATACCTTATGGAGTTTCTTCACAGTAGGATATCTCTTCACCATATACATATCAAAAATTTTATGACGAATAATATTTTGATAAAAGTTATCCAAGATCAATTTTTTCCTGCCTTTTTCATGATTTTTAGGATCATCTACTTTGCTGCTATTTTTTAATGCATCTTGGCACACTTTTATCACACTTCGTTTTAAAATATTCACACAATTGGCAGTATTTACAATCACAGCATCGCCAAAACTCCCTTTTTCTTGTTCAAAAAATGTCCTTGCATGAATTATTGTTTCTTTAAATGATTTTCAAAAAGTCGGTCGTTTTTCACGAGCTGCTATATCCATATATTGTTTTTTGCATCTGTTCTATTCACTAATTCAATATTATTCGTAATATCTTGAAGAGTAGTTATTGCACGTTTAGAAATATAATTTTCTCCACACTGCGCCGAAAGTACCACTTTCGCTCCCGGGCGCCAGAAGCGCAATTGGTAATTTCGGCGCTAGTGTGAAGAAAAATAGTATACGCACCACGGGAGTAAATTCGGACAGCCCATATCTCGTGTTTGTCACCCTCGCCTTCGGCTCGGGTGTCAATATACCCGAGACATGGACTCTCGAAGTTTTTTCCTCCCTAGGCACGTAATATACTATTTGTCGAACAAGTGATGCAAATTCAGGGATATCACTTTCCAGCGAACTTTCCGATGTTTTTAATGTCTCATTTTTTATCAAAAGTTGATAATGCCCGTCTTTATCTTGATCATGCTTCATATCGGTAAATAAAAGGTATACACTTTTGTCACCTATGTCAGCCATATGATTTCTTTGATAATAGCTACTTCCGGTTTTTCTAATTATAATTACGTTGATGCAATATTATTCGCTTGCCGCTTTACACTCCACTTTCAAGCCGAATTCATTTACTCAGCTCATTAATTGCCTGTATTCTTCTTTGGTTTTTACGTGCAATTCATAATTCACCCACAAAGAATAGTCTGTCCAATGATTTATCACAAAATTCACAATTTCACAACATGTCTACCTATGATTAGAGTTAGTAGCATTAGCCAAACATTTAAATAAACAGGCACCATTTCCTCCGCGATTTAAAACGGAGAACTTGTCCCCGTTAACAATTATTCCGTTCTGCATTTCTTTCAAGCACTAAACACTGTTGTTTTTCACTATATATAACTGTATCTTCAAGTAATTAGATACAGTGACATTTTCATTTTTACAACACTTAATTGAAACTATTTGTTTACGTATAGCTCTCAGTGAAATTTCTCTGGTTCGCACAGCTCTCGGTGAAATACGAAAACGGAATGAGCTTCTCGTAAAAATTTCAGAACAAGTACCCTGCCCTCTACAATTTACCTGTTTATTTGAGCCAAAGATTCCAAGCCTATTTGCTACATCTAAGTGAACGCGAGAGAGAGACAGAAAGAGATTTTATTGATTGATTGGCTGATTTATTAACTGGCAAGGCCCTGAGAGACCGTATGCCAGGTTGCATAAAATACAGAAAATAATTACCGATTACATTTTGACCATCTAATGAAAATTATAGAGGCAATAACAATAATATTATCAATACAATAGCAAAATCGAGTACAATTTAAATCACTTAGATAGTAAATTAAAACTAGGAAATACCTCAAGACTAAATAACTACAAATTATAACTCAAGTGTAAACTAATAGTAGTCTAATGTACCGCTAAAACTACTTCTAAACTTATGATGTGTAAGGTGGACAGGCTGATTCTTTACGCAGGTGATCTAGTAAGGCCATTTTGAATGAGAACATCGAGAGCTTGACACGGATACTATTTGGGAGAGAGTCCTATAGCTTCATCGCTTGTATGCTAAACCCTCTCAAATAGGTGGTGGTATTTGCTAAGGGTATAATGAAAGCAGATGGGGGATGGCGCGCTGAGTGTCGAATACAGTCATCCGGGGGCGGGTAGAAAGAGAGTAAATAACCCGGCCTGGAAGTTGTCAGCACCTGATAGGTGAGGACAGCCATGAAGTACTGGCGGCGCGCTTCTAACGGCATCCAACCTAGCTTATCCATGAATGGAGCTAAACGAGCATCACGCGGAAGTCGAAAAATGAACCTAACTAAGGTGTTCACAAGCCTAGTCAATTTACAATTGAGAAAGGATTTCAGATCACAATAAACCACATTAGCGTACTCGAAGTGGGGCAATATCAGTGCTGTTACTAACTGCTTTTTCAAGCTGGATGACAAGAAATAAGTGCGGTATCTCAGGAGATTTAAAGTTCCATGTACTTTCGAGCAGACGGATGATACCTGACTATTCCAAGTCAAATCATCTGTAAGCCTTAAACCCAAGTTCTTGACAGATTTCACAAATGGTACCTGGACTCCGTCGATTTCCACACATGGCAGACTCTCAAAGTCAATTCGCAAGAGATTCTGGTCGGAACCAAAAATAATCCCCTGCGTTTTCCGAGCATTCAACTCTATACCGTTATTACGGGTCCACTCTGCTACCCGGTTTGCATCTTGGGAAATGCGGGATATACAATCCGATAAATCTTCACGCTTGCATTGCAGATATATTTGGAAATCATCAGCAAACAACTTGTTGGTATCCATGCAATGTAGCAAACACGACACTAATTTGTTCACAAACACCAGAAATATTACTGGTCCAGGATTTGAACCCTGCGGTACTCCCGACGTGATGTTAAGAAAACTTGAGAGTGCCCCATCAAGATCGAGAACCGCCTGCGATCTGCCTGATAAATAAGAATGGAACCATATCAAGGCTACATCACTGAAATTGGCTTCTCTCATACGCTGCAACACTATAGCATGATTGATGGAGTCAAAAGCTTTTTTGAAGTCAAAGAGAAACAGTACGGTTACCAGGCCTTTATCAATACCAGCACGAATGTCTTCAACAATTTTTAGCAATGCAGTTTGGGTGTTAAATCCCTTGCGAAACCCCGACTGATGTTCCGAAAGGAGGCCGTTATCTTCAAGATGTTTAATTAACTGAGCTGCGACTAACTTATCGAAGATTTTCGCTAAATTAGGCAGATTTGCGATGGGTCGTGTATCTGAGGTCGCAGAAGGTTTAGCCGTTTTATTCAGGGGGATAATAATGGCTTTTTTCCATAATTCTGGATAAATGCCCTCCTGTAACGAACAATTGAATAAATCAGTCATAATTTTCATGACAAACCCCAGGCAATCCTTGAAGTATTTCAACGGCAGACCATCACTACTTGTACCTTTCGCCTTTGACAAACATTCAGTACCGCTAATAAGACTTCATGATATTCGAGAGGTTTTATACTGAAAATAGGCAAATCAAGGTTCAAGGGCAACGTTAGAATTGCATCTAAAGAATCTCGTGAGCAAAGGGGGTGAACTGATGCTACTGTGGCATAAAACTGATTTAGTTCGTGAGATGAAAATTGACTCAACGGAGAATTGCTCCGGGGTTTGGTGATGCCCACACGAGCTAACAGCTGCCATTTCTTGGAACTGTCCTTGATCGTGGCCAGGTTCGCCACTAAATACTTATCACGGGCCGCTTGTATCTCTTTCTTTAGAGTTTTGCGGATATCACGATATTTTTTGAGCAGTCCTGCACTACCTAGTCGCTTTGCTGTGCGATACAATTTTTCGCGAGCTTTACATGAGGCTCGAAGCTTCTGACTGAACCAGGGGGCTGAACGCTTTCGAAGTCTACGTGAGACGAAAGGAGCCAATTCGTCGAACAGCTTCAAAGATGCAATTTGAAAGGCAGCTACATCCCAATTTTCACTGCAAACAGTACGTGCATGCTCGATGCCAGCCACAAAAGCTGCAGAATCAAAATTACGAAAAACGCGATACGTACAAAACAATTTTTCCGGAATCGGGGACGTTAACTTCAGACTGATGATAAGATAGTCATGATTGGAAATAAAAGGCGATGTAGATTTCTCATAACTGAGCAATTTATCCACAACATACAGAGAATAATCTCTTATTAAAGAGGACAGGTGGTTGCCCGAGGCATTCCTTGGGTCTAATGTATTAGCGTTTAAATCACCAGCAATAATAAGGTTACTGTATAGTGGCACATAATTTGACAATAAAATGAAGAATTCAGAGAGCAAATTGCCCATTGGTCTATGATAAACCGTAGCAAACAAAAAGCATTTGTCGTTTTCAGCTTTCAACTCAGCACTCAAGAATTCAGTTTGATTGATGCTCTCTATCTGAGAACGCTGCAACAATTTGACTTTGATGCCGAATCTCACGTAAAAACCAACACCTCCGCCCTGGGTATAAGCCCGCTTTGATGACTTGGTCTCTGAACTGACGGATAGACCACGATCGTTACGATGGAAAGAGTAATTTGGGATATAAACAGCGGAATCGTTGATATTTGGTGTAAGTCACGTTTCAGAAATTGACAAGGCATCAATATCATTGTTAGACAGAAAACTTTTTATTAACTTTTTACGCAATGAAAATACATTAAGATGGACAATTTTGAAATTTGACTGCACAGTATTTACGCTATTGACATTTGAGGCGGCGACACTGGGCTCAGGTGTCAGATTAGTTTAGAGAGATCAGACTCAGTTACAATAGGAATCGCTTTTGATTTATCACTTTTCCGGACATAAACATTGTTCTTCCTAATCCAAACGTGTTGATAACCCATGGATTTAGCCCGGGTCTTAGCTTGGTGACGCAGATTCATGACAAGGGAGAGAGAGAGAGAGAGAGAGAGAGAGAGAGAGAGAGAGAGAGAGATTTTACAAGTTTGTAAAAATGAACTTCGCGTGCATTTGCTGTATCTAAGAGTAAGAGAGAGAAAGTCCGAGGAACTATCACAAATTTTAAAAGCTACAATAAATCACACGATTAGACTTCGTGAAGGTCAGCTCTAGCCCCCGCTCATTACCTGCGTCAAAATTATACCTACCTCAACTACGGACTGCCCGAAAGTACCAACTAATAAAAAGCGAGTAATACAAACGCAGATATTGAGAGAGCAAGAGAGAGAGAGAGAGAGAGAGAGAGGAGAGAGATAAAGAGAGAAAGCGCGCATACATTCTTACCAATCCTAAAAAATCACGTCGAACTCGCGACAATTCACACTGTAGAAAGGCGCATTGCATATTCCTGCATCCCTCGCTCTCTGTCTCTCTTACTCACACTTTTTCTCTCTGTCTCTCTCTCACTCTGCTCAGCCGCTAAGTCACCACGTACGCATCCCATGTACTTTACTTTTGCCAAGGACTGTCTCAAGAGCGCACCGGCTACTTGTTACAACGCACATCTGGACTTATCTTTGGACGGCTCTCACAAGGAAGCTAACAATATTATAAAATCAATTCTCTTACTTTAAGGATCTATGATTTTTTTCCAATTTTTTGAGCCCAGCCCCATCTTTGTGCAACTTTTTATTACCGAGATAATTTTTTTTCGTATTTCTTAATTTTCAACGAAACTATTTATAATTTTCGGAAAATTCCAACGCAATTCCATTCTCGAAGCTTTCAAGTAACTACCTGATTTATTTTTGCGCCAATGACACTCCATTTTTGAGGTAATGGCCGTCTAAACTTGGCCTATCTCAAAAATGCCAAAAAATCTGCATTTTTTTCTCTTCTTTCCACAACTGTAATGCTCCTAATAATTATTTTTAATCGTGACTTACACCAGTTAACGCGCAGATAAATTCTCTTTCTAGCATGGCTTTTCTTTTTTCTGTGCAATTTTTTTTCAGCGAGTTAGTCGCTTGGAAACTGAGGTGCACTATTTTTTTAAACGAATAGTATGTTTTTTTGGCTGATTGCTGCAATACGTGAAACCGATCGCAACATCTGTAGCGCGCGACGAGCGAGTTGCTGACTTGCGCGTCAGCACTGCTTGCGATCTGGAGTTGGGTAATATGATTTCTGGTGTCAAATTATGATTGGTCGAGGGCATCGTGCGACATATATATTCTGTCGAAATTAAGTGTGCTCTACCTGAGGCTTTATAAACCCTGGAGATGCGCCGCTCCGCGCTTTTTGTCAAGTGAACGCGCAAGTAGTTGTTTGGGTAGTCTCGCTGGGTTAATAAATGCGTGGAAGCATTTACCTGACTTATACTTCATCTTCTCATATTCGACTACGAGGGCTCAAACCTAGAAAGTTGAGTGGTCTCGCTGGGTTTTGACAAGAATGAGTATAGATAAGTTAAATCTTCATTATTTGAAGACTCGGCTACGAGGGCCCAGCCTATGAAAGTAATTAGCTAGGGAAGGACCGCCAATGAATCTGGCGAGCGTGACTTAAACTCACAGCTTAGGACCAAAGTATTTGCTACGAGAAGTCATGTAGCATAAGGTAGATTAGTTATTGCTATATTGGAAGCCTAGAGAACTTCTATAATAACAATCTTTAGACGATAACTCCAGATTAAGTAAAATAAGATTACGTGTAAGGACTAATTAGATTAAAGTATCAAATGAGACATCATTGTTAAAACAAACAACCTTTGTAAGATCTGGACTGTACAAATTGGGACTCTGAATAAATAATACATACATAGAATACAACATAACATCCTAGAGAGTACTTATTTATAGAAATACCAATAGTTATTAAGAAAGTCCGCATATGAAGAATAGAGCAAGAAGTTCCGGACAGTAATAAATGAGGTAAGAGTGGACGAAGACAAGGATGTCTCAACAACCCATCAACCGGCAAGAAAGTGGACGGGTTAGAATTTGTCCCAATGTCAGCGTGTCCACAAATTATTTGCTCGTAAATCCAGTCCTTATATAAGTAATAAGGTATATTTGATGGTACGCGCACATCATGCTGTTTGATAATATATATGCATTTAGAAGCTCGAAATAAAATAAAAATTATCGTTACGAGTTGATAGTCAAGGTTTATTAATATATATAGTAATCTTCATTCCCGACCCGATGCTGGGCAAGAAGGCGCAACATGTTCGGGTGGAAAATTCAAATTTCTTGAATGTCTTTAGTTTAACATATTGAGTTTAAAAACATAAAATCACACACAGAAAATATTTATAATTATAAATAATAGTTAAAATTTTAGAACAATAAATTAGTAACTCTTGAGAAAAAAAACTGTTTTTAAAACGGTTGTGGTGTCGTATATTCAGTAAGATTTCCCATAAAATTACTCTGTAAGAATCGTCGTAGAACCATTCTTTCTACAAGTTTAGTTTAATTACAATATTTAAAATTCTCGATTTTTCAAAAAAATTTTTTTTTTTATTATATCCTAGCCAAGTCCTCTTTATAAGTCTTATACGGTTCTTCCCCTTGCTGGATACCATACAATGGTACCGATCAGTGAGATTCCTTATAATCGGGATGCATGTGCTCGGAATGTAGTCCACATGCATCTCGACTGGATCTACAGTTTAGCTACACAATGCATCCATAGATTGTGTACAGTGGGATCCGAAGCACTGGAGCTTCGACGTTATAAGGCACTTAAGTATATACATACAGGTGTATGTAAACATAGAGATGTCCCAATGACAGAAAAGCCGAGAGTCGGGATCGAACCCAGAACTTCTGGATCACGAGTCCGACACCTGCCTATTGAACCATCTCCGCTCATATATTTTTTCGAAAATTTGCTAGAAAAACATTTATCAGTTCTTTGTCTGTATCTTTGAGGCAAATTGTTTTAGTAAAAAACGTCTTGCAGTATTCTACGAACTGTTAACTGCTAAAAAAGTGAATAAAAAAATCGATATTTTCATAATTTTAACCCATGGGACTCTGGGACTTAATTACCCGAATTTAAGGACTTGCGAGTACAAAGAACTTGAAATTCTGGACATTTTATAAACATTACCCGTTTGGATGTTTCACACAACTCGATTTATTTGCAACAGTGAAAACATTAGGGACGGAGACTAAGTTCAATTTTACGTCCAGATACTTGACTCCTGACATTCAGCAAGAAAACCAGTATCAAATCAACACTCTTGTGCGAGATATCAGATACAATGGACTGAAAGATATCCTCACAAAAAGATATACTGAAACTCAAGAGCAATGGCTAGACAGATTTTGAAAGACTTACGAGGCGAAGGCAAATATCCTTCAGATTTACTTCCTGAATGAGAAACTTGGCTTAAAATCAAGTACCTTCAGATACGTTACAATGAGTTTGGAAAAGAAGATTGACAGCAAAATACAATTGTTGACACTTAGTTAGACGACAGAATCGGATTTGGTTTAAGCAGTTGACATCAGACATCGCATATGAGATGCCACAATGATTGCACACTATCAATGTGTATCAAGCAGTTACTCAGCCAACTCCTGACAATGCTACAGAAAAGCTAATGGCAGTTTTGGAAAAAGTTTTAACCAAGAATAGATCCAGATATAAGGATAGGTAAACTAATAATCGCAGCAACTCTAAGCAGAGGAGGAATGAATCTTCAAAAAATTCTTTATCAAGGGTTGGGCTAGACAGAACAACAAATACAGTCGTTGCTGGTAACATTATAAATTCCAGAATCAAGCGAAGAATTGTATATTACCTTGTGATTGGAATCCTGGTCCCAATGAAAATTACAAAATAAAAAACCAGAGTAAAACGATAATCAGGAAAACTGAATAACCCTGCTGTTGAGGAGACGAATAGTCAGAGGAATCTCACCCTGATTCTCGACATCAAAGACGAATGCACCTGCTAAGTTTTTCTCATCGACACAGGAGCTGAAATTTTGGTGATTCCTAAGGCAAACATAGATAGTAAATTAGCAGCTCTAAAGTTTTTTTCAGTCAACGGTTCAATAATCAACACTTATGGAAGCAGTCAAAGGTTACTTGACGTCAGTCTGCCTCGTACACTCAGAGAAATTCCATGCCTTTTTCAAACATGTATATCATATCATTATAGCTCAATAGATTAGTACGTTGAGTGCTGAACTTCCCAAACAAAATAAGTATAGACCCATATAGCACCCAATGCTCCAGAAATATTGCTGGAAGGTTACTTTGGTAAGTAAAGTAGGATAAATTATGTTACTGGAAGGTTACGTAACCAGCACGTCAGGCAACATTGCTGCGAAGTGGAATGTCCGTTTTAATATTATACCGATTCGATCAATATTCCATACCGACCCGTGAAAAGTAATACTACAGTAATATTGTAGTAAGCTTACTAAACCTTCCCAGAACATTAATGTATTAAATTTTTTTTTCGGTTTTTTAGGTAAAAAACACCGGTATTTTGTAATATTACAGTAACATTGCAGTAACATTGCGAAATGGTACCACAACATTGCTGGAATATTTAAAAGTTGGCCGATGTGAAACATGTGACCACTGATTACATTGTTGTAATATTGTGGTACGGTTGCATAATCTTCCAAGAATATTAATATATTGTGGAAATTCTTTTTCGGGTTTCATACAAAAATTTCTTACATTGGAAATATTCCAGTAATATTGCAATAACATTGCGAAATGATACCACAACATTGCTGGAATTTTTAAAAGTTGGCTGATGCGAAACATCTGACCACTAATTACATTCTAGTAATATTGTGGTAAAGTTGCATAATCTTCCAAGAATATTAATATATTATGGAAAATTTTTTCGGATTTCATACAAAAATTTCTTCCATAGGAAATATTCCAGTAATATTCCAGTAATATTGCAATAATAATAACTTTTAAATATTCCGGCAATGTTGTGTTACCATATCGCAATACGTGTAACAAGATGCCGTTGGGAGGCGTGGCCTATCGTGCGTTCGCAAAGCACTTGTCCCGTAGCGGATACGTCGAACAAATTCGGTACAGTTGGCACTGTGCTCCCTTCGCTCACGTCGAGTCAACATATGTAGATAGTTCCACGTACTATGCATTACAAGCACAACTTTGAACAGATATAGCACACAAAATTCTGTACGTAAATCGTACAGTTCTGTCCTGTACGAAAAAAGCCTGACATTTTTTTCAGTTTAGACTGTCCTGTAATTTTACAATCGCAAACGTATCGCATGTAATTATTTGAGCAGATTTCCTATCACATTTTCACCTACTTCCACATTTGAAATTGAAGAAATTGGTTGGTGGCAACCAACGCGTTGAAGTTTCAGCTTTTGTAAAGTCCGTCGAGTCTACACAAATTTCTTTTTTGGCACCAGAGCATAAATACGCCAGCATTGTGAACAAATATCCTCAAATCTTCGGCCCAGACCAATTCAGGACAAATGAAAAACGAAGTGTATTTCATCATATTCTTACCCAAGGACCTTCGGTGTTATAAAAAGTTCGGTCTCTTTCGCCTGTCAAATTAAAGGCAGCAAAAAAGGAGTTTCGGAAATGATGTCAATTACGAAGTTATCGTGCGGAGATTAAATACAGATTTAATATGGAGGTTATATCGTAAATTAAATACGGTTAAGATTCCTGACCGTTATCCTGTACCTCATACGCAAATTTAATAAGCATTAAATATTTCTAAAAATAGTTACCCGTTGATAATTATGAAGTCCGTAACTTGGATAAAAAAGAGGCAGACACTAAATATTGAATTTTGTTAATTATAGCTAATTTTTAAAAACTACTTGTATTTTTTACTTGGGATAAAAGCCCCATTGGAAAGAAATATTTCGGATTTCTTGTTTTTATAGTAAAATAAGCAACCAAAAGAATTTTCAGCAAGATTGGCTCTTCGAAGGCCTTGGTGTCCTCTTGCTAGACTTTGTTTTTGTCTATTTAGATGACATTCTAATTTCTTCAACATCTGAAGAGGAACATAATAAGCACTTAAATAAAGTACTTGAACGCCTTAATGAATATGAGCTAAAAGTCAATTTGGAGAAATGTAGTCTCAACGTCTCTGAACTAATCTACCTGGGTCATTTAATCACGCTTGATGGATTCAAATCCAGTCTAGAAATGGTTAAGATAATTCAAGATTTTCCTTGCCCAACACAATTGAAGAGTTGCGCAGATTCTTAGTCAATAACTACAGACGTCTACTGGCACATGCAGCAGAAATTCAACGTCCTTTAATCGAATTTCTTCAGGGAGGAAAGAAGAATGAGACAAACGTCTATGGTGATCCCCAACTTCTCGCTGATGAACAAAACAACGTTTTTCGGTGCAAAACAGATCTGTAATGTATTTGTATAAATAAATGTACTCTGCAATATTGTAAAGACACCTGCCAAACTGTACACAAAAATCAGCCTACACGGTACACGGAATAACCCTCCACAAATAAACTCTACACAGAAAAACTGCACACAGATAATAACAACACGGAAGGACTCTACACGAAATTTACTACACTACTAAACTCTACACAATCTGTGTAGAGTTTTTCAGTGAGATAAAATAACTTGTGTAGAGTTTAGCGGTGTAGTAAATTTGGTGTAGAGTTCTTCCATGTAGTTATTATCTGTGTGCAGTTTTTCTGTGTAGAATTTATTTATGTAGGGTTATTCCGTGTATCGCGCAGGCCGATTTTTGTGTACAGTTTGTCCGGTGTCATTGTAAAGCAATAATTATATATTTAAAGTATGTGACGTGGTACTTTTTCCGTCCTTGGGGAGGCGCAGCACCACGTAATGACACCTATTCAGGTTAACCGCGGGCTCGTATTTTATTAATTTAATGGACGCCCGAACTCGCGATCTGGTCACTCTTGTACTGCCGGCTGGAGAACTCCTTGCGCTCTGGCTCGCGGACGAGAGGTACAGAGAAGGAAATACGCAAAAATGAATGAACGCTAAACGTGAAATCCACACTTCGTAATTTATTTCAAAACAAAAGAATTATGTGTTTGTACTCGCGGATGCGTGCTCGTCCTCGGACGAACTCACTGTCACTAACGCGGGCTGGCTCTAAGGTTAGAAACTCGCGGCGGAGAGGTATCGCAAGAAGATGCTCCCACCTGTCTCTAACTCTGGAACTCCTCGTCCTCTCGTGCTGACGAGGTCTCGTTCCCTGTGGAAGCGCACGCGAAAGAAACTAATAATCGGCTCGGAAACGCACACGGGGGGATATTCGGGTAGCTCTGGTTCGCTCTGGTAGTCTCCTCGAAAAATCACACTCTGCCTTGGCTCGTGGTCCCATAGATACTGCTCTGCTCAAGGCGCTCGGCAACTACGCCGGTTCACGGCGTCTATCGCTGTCTCACTCGCCCTCACACATTTCCGTCAGATTGCTCTCTCTATCTCGCCTATCACAAATTTTCACGCTTCTGCACCATATAGCACATTCACACTCCCGCGCCCTCTTTTATAATTCTTTTAGACGGGCGCGAAATTCGAAACACGCTTACACGCTCACACGCTTATCTGGCTCTACATACCGTATTTGCACATTTTTACATGGGTTCGCATTTTGGCACGCTTACATATTCGTTTGCCGCTCGCACGCACGCTGTGGATCGAGTCGTAGCCCTCCACCTTTTCCCAATATCACTCGGTGCTACACGTTGCCTCCACTCTCTCTCTCTCTTGTCTGTCTCTAGTACGCATTCTCACTCACTCGATACTTCCATCCTTCTTGCACTCATACTACAGTTCGTTTCTCGCCAACATGGCGGCCGTCGCTCGCGCGCGTTCACCTCGTGGCTCGCATGCTTCATATCTTCCTCTCTCTCTCTCTCTCTCGCTCTCGCTGCTTCGACGCTGCGCCGTGCTTTCCTCTCTCTTGCTCTCGCCTCGGCTGTCGCGCGCACCACTTCGCGCAGCGACCAAACTTGACGTTTTGTTTACGCTATTATGTAGAAATTTAATAAATGAAAAGAATTAAGCATCTCTTCGAGCCAGTAGGTTTATTAAATTTGCCGAAGTTTCGAGTCGTTACGACTCCTCATCAGGGCTTAATAATAATTATAAATTACTCTACTAACGACATAATTCCAAACAATTTCTACAAAAATACGCCAGTTTTTTGCAATGACCGAAAGTTTATAACAGCGTCGGTGTCACCAGATGGTGATGTGACACCGACGAGGATCTATGTAGAAATTTACTCTATAACATGAATTCAAATTTCACGTAAAGCTTCTTAAGGGGTTATGACAGGGGTAAAACCTGGAAAAAAAAGAAAAATTATTAGTGCTGTAAAAAATAAATATATGTAGGTGCTCTAAAACCTACATTTTTCATTTGAAATCTAAGTATTATACATCACTTTTATGCATAAATAATATGCATAAAGTGAGTATAACATTTAAAAACAATTAAAGATATTTGCTTACAAAAAATCATCATTTTCATCACTTTTGTTTGCTTGCCGCATGTTTCTGATGGAACCATACCATCAATCCTGATCAATCCAAGTGCCAAAGCTTCCTTATGAGTCTAGTCTCAGACTAAGCCGAACAGATTCCTGAAAAACACAAAATTAATACAATTAATTAAACATATATTCACAATATTAGTAATTGTAGTGAATGTTACATAAGTAAACATACGTAACATTCACTTTGAACTTATCTTTGACAATTCTGCTTCGCTCAGTTTGTGACCATACTCATAAGGAAGGTTATCCAATTTGGTTCATCAGGATTGATGGTACGGTTCCTTTGGAAAGCTGCGGCAAGTATGCAAGAACCATGAAAAAACTACATTTGAGTAAAAGGCATTTAAAGTTTATAATGCAAATCATACAAATGAACTCAGCTATACTTAAAGAAACTATCTGGCATACCTTGATTTGCTTTTTGTACTCAAATATATATACACTAAAGTATATTTGATGGTACGCGCATATCATACTGTATGATAATAGTATTTAGAAGCTGAAAATAAAATAAAATTTTTCGTTAACTATGCATAATCAAGTTAAGCTTATGAATTACAGTTATATGCAATACTTACAATTATTAAATACACTTCAATTTGTTGAAAAGCATGCAAAACAATAATACAGATAGTGAATATAAACTCCCATCTTGCTGGCTTGTACCCGTATACCTAAAAGCAAAAAATGAACTAACAAAGAAAAAGCTCATTATGAACACAATTATTACTAATTAATTTTCAATACTTAATTGAATAATTTTTGTACTCTGCACAAGCTCTTGCACTTTTGAAACACCACTGAGGTTATAAGTATTGTTACAGCAGCTAGCAGACTAACTGCACTGATTTAGTGTCTTGGATGAAAAACAGCTGTTTGGATTCTTTCTGCTGCTTTACAGAAAATTCTATTGTACCGATCAAACAGTAATCTTCATTCTCGACCGGACGCTGTGAGGCACAACTTGTTCGAGTGGCAAATTCAAATTTGTTGAATGCCTGTACTTTAACACATTGAGTTTAGTAACATAAAATCACACATAGAAAAATTAATTTTACGGATTTTATTATATTTTACGGAAATAAATTAAACGGTTTGTAAAACGGTTTTTAAGTCGTATTTTCAGTAAGATTTCTCATGAAATTATTCTTTAAAAAGTGTGGTAGAACAATCCTTTCCACAAGTTTGGCCTAATTAAAATATTGAAAAAACACGATTTTTCAAAATTTTACTTGAAACAGATTTATCAGTTTTTTGTCGATATCTTCGAGGCAAATGTTTTTAGCAAAAAACGGCTTTCAGGACTACATTCTACGGATTGTTAACTGTGAAAAAAGTGAATAAAAAAACATTGATATTTTCATAATTTTAACCCTGTCATAACCCCTTAACTGCTCCTGGTATTGAGGTGCAAGCGACGCGCAAGAAGAAACATATCTTACATAGCCTCTTTATTATCCATTTCGGCGAACAATCTTTCTACCAGGAATATCACGTCTGGCAAAGCATAGTAGTTCAAGCAGTACCGCATGGCTACCTGCACTAGCTCCTGGACGATCATCTCGGCTGCACCAAGAGCTCGCGCGCGACGTTCAAGGCTAGAACTCCTCGGGGGACTAGGGCGGGATTCGATTGTCCGGACTCTTTGCGAGTGCCGTTTTTGTAACGAACGTGTTATTATAAGGATATAATAATATACAACTTACAATTTTTATTTTTGTATTATATATGAGTCATTCCATGGGATACTCGAAACTTCTGGGGGCCTGGAAGACCGAAAAATTTTGGGTAGGGCACACTTGCCAGACCTATTTTTTCTGATTTCTGGGATCCTTCTGAATAAGAAACCGTGCGATATGCATAATTATCGGTTGCCACCCGGGTTTCCGATCGAAAAAACGCAAAAATATTCATACATTTACTTTTGCATTTTTACTGTCGAGAGTATTATTTGTGTACTGTGAATCCTATGGGACTTGGCGCTATACTTTATATATACAGAACGAAAGTGCAGCTCAAGAGCTTTAAATCGAGCCTAACGTTTTTAAAATCAGATATTCCGGTCACGAGTTACACACGCTTCAATACTGCTAACTCTTTATAGGGCTCTCGCGAAACTAATCAATTTTCACTTTTTTTTTCAAATCCTCGAAACTTTTGATCCAGTGATTCGATTTTAAAGTTTAATAACTTAAATTAAAGCTCTTTTTCTCAACTTTACGATTTTTAGGTCCAAAATTGATTTTTCTTATCTATTGAGCTATATATATGCGTTCAAAAAACCAATCCGTTTTAGAAGCATATATATAGATCAACAGATAAAAAATTTTAAATTTAGACCTAAAAACCAAAACGTAGAGGAAAAGAGCTTTAATTTGAGCTATCAAACGTTAAAATAGAAGCATTGGATCGACAGTAATAGTGATTTGAAGAAAGGGAAAAATGTCTGGTTTTTGGAAAAATCGAGCTATTTCGTGAAAGTCAAACTAAAGCACTTTTTTCAATTATTCATAAATTTTGATCGAGTGATTCGATTTTGACGTTTAATAGCTTAACTCAAACCTGTTTTCCTCAGCTTTTTTGTCGATACAAATATTTTTTTGTAGTGAGCTATATATATGCTTCTAAAGCCGATTGGTTCTTTGAAAGCATATATATAGCTCACTATATATAAAATTTAAATTTTGACTTAAAATTCAAAAAGTAGAGGAAAATAGCTTTAATTTAAGCTATTAAACGTCAAAATCGAATCACTCGATCAAAATTTATGACCATTTGAAAAGGTGCTTTGGTTTGACTTTCACGAAATAGCTCGATTTTTCCAAAAACCAGACATTTTTCCCTTTCTTCGAATCCCTGTTACTGTGGATCCAATGCTTCGATTTTAACGTTTGATAGCTCAAATTAAAGCTCTTTTCCTCTACTTTTTGGTTTTTAGGTCTAAATTTAAACTTTTTAACTGTTGATCTATATATATGCTTCTAAAGCGGATTGGTTTTCTGAACGCATATATATATAGCTCAATGGATAAGAAAAATCAATTTTGGACCTAAAAATCGTAAAGTTGAGGAAAAGAGATTTAATTTAAGCTATTAAATTTTAATATCGAGTCACTGGATCAAAAGTTTCGAGGATTTGAAAAAAAAGTGAAAATCGATTAGTTTCGCGAGAGCCCTATAAAGAGTTAGCAGTATTGAAGCGTACGTAACTCGTGACCGGAACATCCGATTTTAAAAACGTTAGGCTCAATTTAAAGCTCTTGAGCTGCACTTTCGTTCTATATATATAAAGTATAGCGCCAAGTCCCATAGGATTCACAGTACACAAATAATACTCTCGACAGTAAAAATGCAAAAGTAAATGTATGAACATTTTTGCGTTTTTTCGATCGGAAACCCGGGTGGCAACCGATAATTATGCAACTTGCAAGGTTTTTTATTCAGAGGGGTCCCAGAAATCAGAAAAAATAGGTCTGGCAAGTGTGCCCTACCCAAAATATTTCGATCTTCCAGGCCCCCAGAAGTTTCCAGTATCCCGTGGAATGACTCATATATATAACTGTAACTGCATCATATTCATATACACAATCGGATAAAAATTAATTTTTTTTCATAAATTAATTTTCAAACATAAATATTTTTTAACCTTAATCTTAACAAAATTTTTTACGAATAGAAATATCTAAAAAAAACTTTAGTTTTACGGTTTATTTTTTCTAGGTTTAATACATGATAAATTAAATATTAGGAAAAGAAAAAAAATAATGTTATTTAGCAAATTCAAAGTATAATAAGTCGCGCCACTCCTCGAAGGCACAGTGTATATCTACTGCGTACACTTATACTTGGCATCAGGGCACTACCGCGCCCTTTGATTTACAGAAAAACAACAAAATTTAGCATTTTTTAACTAATTGTTTATAACGTTTTAAAATAAAATTTTGACCCATTGCTGACGACATGCTTCTCTCTGTCGCACTCATTGTCTCACTTTATCTTGCCTCACCTTCCTAGGAGAAGCCTATTCATGAATTGCCTACGACTTGCGACTCCTTCTGTTTTCTTACAAAAAAGATATTCACTGTAAAAGCAGTGAATAAGCATTTAATTTGAAAAAAAGTATAAGTCCAAATCTGATTCCTTGAAGCAATGACTATTCACTGATTAATTAGTTAACGTATTAGTGGGGTGTCACTAGGCGAGGCGTAGTGACTGCACACGCTGAAATTACAAAAATACGTGTTCTAAAAGTACATTTTGCATAGTCAATATTCATTAACCGCTTAGTGAAGTTTCACTAAGAGGACAGTATTGCTTCACGCTGGCATTGCAAAAATATACGCGTTCTAAAAAACGATTTTGCAAACCGATTAGTTAAATGTCACTGATAAGGTAGAGATCGCCCACGCTGAAATTGAAAAAAAAATATAAATAAAGAAACAATATTTTATGCATCTCTTCGCGCTACGTACATTTTTTCTTGGCAACGTTTCGAGCCATTACGGCCCCTCTTCAGGGCTGTACAATATGAGAAAAACTCATTAAAAATCATAAAAGTTACAAGATTCAAACAATAAAAAATAATGTAAAATAAATACCTTAAAAATACAATTTTCAAACTTAAAACATTAGACACAAGAATTTGTCAACCGCAAAAACCAGCGCTAAAATACAAATCAAAAACTAAATTAATAATTCAAAGTCACTCAAATAAACAAAAATGTTAAAAACAGAATAAAGTTAAACAAAACTAAAACCACAGTCTTCCATCTCGACACTCTCTAAATCTGAAATGGTGAAAATTCACTGTTTTTTAGTCCTTATTAAAAACTTAAAAAAATTATAATGGTGCAACTGTGAACTAGTGAATAATCACAGTTTAAACAGGTTAAGAAAATGAACCAATTGAAAAAGTGTACAAGGACTACCTAAAATAGTAAATATGAACATTGCAAATACTGAATAAAAACAATATTTGGGTATCATATGTATTAGCTGAATTAGTGAAACATACTACCTACAATGTTGTAATTACATTACTCAAAATAGTAACAGCAGGATGCGGGCCGTGTACGTTCCGTCCTTGCGTCGGGGCTTTGACTCTTAGAGTACAAATAGTTATATTGTAATTGTACGAATTTTTGAGAGTGTGCGCCGATTTTGATTTGTATGGAATTGTGCGATCCGAAAAACTGTTCGATTTAGCTGGTTTTCCTGCTTTCCGGTTGTGCGTAGTTTGGATGTATAAGTTAAATTGACGTAATTTTTTAAGGTATTAATTTAGCAGTTTAATTTTTATTGTATAATTATCGTAAATTTGGTTAACTTCATATTTATTTTTGGCGTTTTAGCCCTGATGAGGAGCTCCAGTTAGCTCGAAAAGTTGGCTCACAACAAATACGTTTTCTCGAAGGGATGCATAATTTTATCCTTACACCTTAAATAACATTCGAGCGATAGAAGCATCTATTGCAATCCATAAAATTTTACTTTTTCTGGGTGGTGAATTCTCCACTTGAACAGTGAATTTTTCGGATATTAAAAATGTATAAGCATCGAAAATTTCACTTCTCTTAAAAGTCATTATGACTTATTGAAAAAATAGCAAATTTTCATAATTTTTGAAGCTCCCCTGCTGGAAAATTGAGCATAAAATATGGGCTCGGGAACACTGTCTGCGCAGAATTGCAGAACACTATCTATTATGATAAGTACCCACATTCGGTCCAAATTCTGTTGAGGGCTTCATCTCCTGAGTTATCCCATAACATAACCTCAACTTCACGTACTCAATCATAGGAGTTATCGACCTTTTATATTAATGTAACATGATATAATACATTGCGCGGTCATCGTTATTTAATTATTATTTTATTCAGACCCTTCCGCACTGCAATTATGCCTGTATAAACTACACTCTGAGTACAGCGTATGAAGACTCGAGAGTATAGCTATATATACTGAGCAGCTGTATATACGCATGAAATGTGCGGTGCACTTGTGCATAAGCTTTCGCGCTCTCTCTCTCTCTCTCTTTCTCTCTCTGTCTCCCTCTCTCTTATACGCTGTAACCTCAAATGAATAGATAAACAGAATTTTTAACAGATTCTGTTCTGGTTGCCGTCGCGTCACAGCTGCTAAAGCTGGGCACGGTCTGGTACAGAATCTGCCCACTCCACAGAAATTTTAACAGATTCTGTACAGAAGTGCCTCAATTTTACCACAGGGTCACCTTTTGCTAAAGTGATTATGTACTGGATAATCAATGTTCCAGTGACAATTTAAAGCAATTTAAATTTAAATTCTATAGTAAACGCAATGAAATGAGCAGAATGATAACTCATTTCATAAACAGTGACTATTCATTACGTACTATAGCGAATTATAATTTTTACAATAATGCACCAATTAATTAGTGAATATTCACTAATTTGTAAAATGATATTTTTTGTACTACGTGTAAATACTGTAACAAATAGTAAATTTTTCGCTGTTTTAGATTTAGAGAGCAAAGTCTCGGAATTACAACAATTCACAGAGTCGCAAGAGGTTAATATGACTCTGACGGAGGATAGCGATCGACTGATCATCAATTTCGTCCTGCGAAGAAACGCCGCAAACATACGCGCGAAACCCAACCCGTAACACATACGCAAAATCTGATACAACCTGTGTACGAAAAAAACATGTTCCAAAAGCACTGTATTGCAAAGTCAGTATTTGATAGACATTAGTTAACGTATTAATCAGTACAGAATATTCACTATTCTTGATAAATAGTGAATATTTACAACATAAAGTAGTTGGAAGGAATATTCACTGTGTTAAGGAGGGAATGGGTACATTTTTCACAACCCATCAGCAGTTAATTTGCATAGAAACGTAATTATGTACTTGAACGACTACTTGAAAATTTATTTTCAATTTCTCTGTATTTGTATTTGTATTAGGTCAAAGATATTTTGATCTATTCGTAGTGTTTATATGTATCGATGGTAAACTGTTTAAAGCTTTGCAAATGCAAAATTCAATCCAGATCATTTATTCAATTTAATCGGACCTACTCACATAATTATCTCTTAATTCATGCTGTCTCTTTTGCAAAGTGCAGGTATCATGGATTTATCATCCAAATCGCTTCATAAAATATTCATAAGCTCGCAGGTCCTTTGTCTCTCGATACGTAGACACGCAGAGAGAGAGAGAGAGAGAGAGAGAGAGAGAGAGAGAGAGAGAGAGAGAGAGAGAGAGAGAGAGAGAGAGAGAGAGAGAGAGAGAGAGAGAGAGAGAGAGAGAGAGGGAGGGAGGGAGTGAGGGAGGATGGGAGAGAGAGGGGGGAGGGAGGGGGAGAGAGAGAGATGTGGGCACGTAACGTGTGCACAAGGAGAAAATGCAGAGGTGCAAGTAGAAGATCGTTAGACGGCGTCGGAAGAGCGTGTAACCCTCGTTACACGGTCAATGTCACAGGCGTCGCTCGTTAAATAGGCCCCTAGCTTGTTCGCTCTTTGCGCACCACTACCTACCGATATATTGCAAGAGTCTAGAGAGCACTAATACTGCGACGTCAGATCAGACCGCTCGATGTACCAAAGGCCGCACAGTACTGATGACAGCCCTTTGCCTCAACTCTAACCATCCATGCCCTCATCTCAGAGGGCTCGTGTACGTGCTCGCACACTTTCCAAGCATTAAATACGAAATCTGTCCATTTATGCGCTGAGCTTGCGTTTCTTAATTCGTACCATCAAAATTGCAATATCTAAGTTTTTTCTTTCTAAAAAGTAAACAAATTAAAAACTGTTAATATCAATTGCAATAAAATCAATTTAAATTTCGTTTTAGAAAATACATGTTACATGTCTAAAACTTTCTCTGATCTAATTGTAACATTTTTCAGGTTCATACATTATTAAATTCGAGTCTTACGACGAATGATGATGGGACACAGCTACCGTGACTCTTTATTTTAGTGAACTTTAATGAGAAGTATAAAATTTATATCACAACATATGTAGTCCGGGCGTCAGGGAGTTCAAAAATGGAATATCATTAAATTTCTTCAAACTTTATTTTTATGATTGAAATGTGTTATTGGTAACTTACTGAAAATGACCCTAAAATCTCGACTTCGGGCCAAATCGGGGACATTGTTATTACTGCAAAAAGAATTCCGAAAATGCACCTTTTTTTAGTTTTTTGCGAATAACTTTTTTGTAACTCATTTCGCGTAAGAAAAGATAGAAATGAAAGTTGTTCAGAATTGAATTTCATATCAGATACATGTATTCCCGACCGCAAAATTAACTTTTTTAGTCGTTAAATTGTTAAACGAAAAAATATTATTTTTTAAATTTCATATTGCCACAGATTTTACAAAAAATTATATTTTTCATGGAATAAGAGCTCAAAGATGAGTTATAGTACAAACAATGTAAAAAGCGTTTTCCGATCTGGATATCTCAAAATGACGTCTTATTGCAAAATTATTTATCCCAAACTTCAAATTCATCTCCAAATTGCCCATGGAGCGGTAACTTGATCTAAGTGCCTTTAATCGACAGCTTATGAATACTTAATAAACGCTAAAAAGCACTTTTTTGAAAATTAATATTTAACAACATTTTTAACAATAAATAATTTTCATTTTCGCCAATTTTAAAGTTAGAGAAGCACGGTCAAATGCATCTTAAAGTACGTAAAACCCATGAATATTCATATAAATTTTGTTGAGATCTGACCAATAGCAGCCGAGATACGAAATTTTTTTCAATGGACGATCACGCCGAAACTACTTAATATTTTTTGATGAAATTTGGTACAGTACTTACTGAAATAGTACTTTAAACGATAGCATTTTTTCCGATTGTTGTAAATACCTCAGTTCGTCTAAAATGACCGATGAACAATTGGAAATTTGCAAACGCGGCCGAGCGGCTTCTTCGGCCGGGCGGCGCGGTGGTGGGGGGAACGCCGCGCGGCGGCGGACAGATTCGTACACGATAGTTGTAATTCAATTATCTTGGTAACTAAGGGTGCTAATGCAATACATTTTTGTTTCATTCAACGTATTTATTCCCAGCTTTAACGTTATCCTAATGTAATTTTTATAGGTGTAATGCAAATACCCCAAATTGAAAATTTTTCTAAACAAAAATCTTTTTTGACTATGTACACAACCTTTATATACATATGTAAGGAGCGTATTTACGGAAGGTAAATAGGGACGCGCAGGTACATAAATTATTTTTATTTTCGGAACCTAGCCTCGCCTCGTAAGACTTATGTTCTGTAACTGTTATTTATTTTGTTATTATTTTGTTTACGTACTATGGTGCGGACACTCTATCTTTAAGGCGGTCACGCTTAAGTATAGCAGGGGCACGCTATTTATTAGTGCGGACCCACTTACTGAGAAGTGCGGACCCGGCACAGTACTACGCGGACACGTTGAACCGTAGCGCGGACAAGCTGTACAGTATCGCGGACACGATGAACTGTAGCGCGGACAAGCTGTGCAGTATCGCGGACACGATACACTAAAGCGCGGACACGATCCGAGAGTGCGGATACGCTATGTAGTAGCGCGGACAAGCTGTGCAGTATCGCGGACACGATTCACTAAAGCGCGGACACGCTGAGTAGTTGCGCGGACACGTTGCACTGTAGCGCGGACACGATGTACCAATGTGCGGACACAATATACAATAGCGCGGACACGATCCGAGAGTGCGGACACGCTAAGCAGTAGCGCGGACAAGCTGTCCGTTGGGACTAATACTGTTTTGTCCTCCTTATTGTCAGTTGACGGGTATTAGGACAGTCTCGCCCTAGTCTTTCCCTTACCTCACTTACACCTGTCTAGCTTACCTCGCTCTTTCTTCCTTGTGTGGACTTCTTCTAGGATAACTGGTGTTTCCATAAATAAATACACTCTAGGATGTTATTCTGAATGTTATGTTTTTATACCATTTATTCAAAGTGTTAATTTGCACAAACTCGTTTTTACAAAGAACTTAAGCACAATTTCGTTGTCTCTTACGCGTAATCTTAATTCACTTAATCTGGAGTTAACGTCTAAAGATTGCTATTATACAAGTTTTCTAGGCTTCTATAACAACAATATCTAATCTAACTTAGGTTACACGACTTCTCGTGGCAATTACTTTGGTCCTAACTAAGCTGTGAGTACATGTCACTCTCGCCAGATTTATTGGCGGTCCTTCCCTAGCTAACTACTTTGGTCGGCAGGCCCTCGTAGCCGAGTCTTCAAATAATGGAGATCTAACTTGTTAATACTCACACTTGCCAGTATCCAGCGAGACTACTCAACTTTCTAGGGTTGAGCCCTCGTAGCCGAATATGAAAGGTGATGTATATGTCAGTTAAATGCTTCCACGCATTTGCTAACCCAGCGAGACTACCCAAACGACTACTCGCGCGTCTACTTGGCAAAAGGCCTGGTGCGGTGCATCTCCGAGGCTTATAAAGCCTCAGGTGCAGCACACTTGATTTCGACAGAACACACGTCGCACGATGTCCTCGACCAGTCATAATTTGCCACCAGAAAACGTATTGCCCGACTCCAGATCAGTAGGTCGCAAGGAGTGCTGACGCGCAAGTCAGCAACTCGCTCGCCGCGCGCTAACGATGTCGCAATCCACTAAGCACATTGCAGCAATCAGCCGCCGCCCAATGCTCACACGTGCATTGCAAAACGGCCGAATACCTCAATACACTATCGACACATGCTAACGTTAATAATAAAATATAGTCAACAATTTAATACAGTACAGTCCATAGACCTGGCACGTTACACATATACTGCACTACCAAACATTTTCATACTGAATATTAATATCTATATTATGATAGTAATTCAATTCATCCATATAAAGGTTATGTACATAGCCAAAGTACTATTTCAGTAAGCACTGTACCAAATTTCATCGAAAAATATTAAGTAGTTTCGGCGTGATCGTCCATTGAAAAAAATTTCGTATCTCGGCTCCTATTGGTCAGATCTCAACATAATTAATATGAAAATTCATGGTTTTTTACGTACTTTAAGATGCATTTGACCGCGCTACTCTAACTTTAAAATTGGCGAAAATGAAAATTATTTATTTTTAAAAATGTTGTTAAATATTAATTTTCAAAAAAGTTCTTTTTAGTGTTTATTAAGTACTTCATAAGCTGTCGATTAAAGGCACTTGGATCAAGTAACCGCTCCATAGGAATTTTGGAGGTGAATTTGAAATTTTGGGATAAATAATTTTGCAATAAGACGTCATTTTGAGATATCCAGATCGGAAAACGCTTTTTACATTGTTCGTACTATAACTCATCTTTGAGCACTTATTCCATGAAAAATATAATTATTTGTAAAATCTGTGGCAATATGAAATTTAAAAAAAAATATTTTTTCGTTTAACAATTTAACGACTAAAAAAATTAATTTTGCGGTCGGGAATACATGTATCTGCTATGAAATTCAATTCTAAACAACTTTCATTTCTATCTTTTCTTACGCGAAATGAGTTACAAAAAAGTTATTCGCAAAAAACTAAAAAAAGGTGCATTTTCGGAATACTTTTTGCAGTAATAACAATGTTCCCGATTTGGCCCGAAGTCGAGATTTTAGGGTCATTTTCAGTAAGTTACCAATAACATATTTCAATCAAAAAAATAAAATTAGAAGAAACTTAATGCAAAAATGCTAACTTGTCCCGGCTAATGGGTGACTGTCAAGAAAATGGTATTTAGCATGTCTCCTACCGTAAAACAGTTTTTTAAAACCTTTTTTAAATCGGCAAGCGGAAAAAACTTTGTATCAAAGTTTTTTAAAAGGTATACAATAGTTATGGAATCCTTAAGATTAAGTATAAATAGTTGCAGAATATATGGTCAAAATGTCATGATTGAGCTCTCTAAATTTGAAGTAGTGAAAATTGACTGTAATTATCACTATATTAAAATGTTATAAGTCGGTCAATGTGAAATAGTAAACCATAGCTTTTTCAAAATGTGAAAATAATTTACATAAGAAAGAAATCTATATAAAATATTCAGAAAAAAGAACACTAACTTATAAGAAAGCGATTTTCTAGCTGCACTAGAGTATATATACTTCTTTAAAAAGAGTATTAATGTTCGTTGAACACACACACACACATACACACACACACATGTATATATATATATATATTTTAACGTGGAATTTTCCCGGCCGCTCGGGAGATTCCAGTTATTGTACAAATTATTTTCAATGTCGCCGCTGAATTCTTTTCTCCAGTCGCAGAATTCCTGAAAAGGCAGAATGTGGGACAAACATGGCAATCGGGTTGTTACACTCAATAAGAAACACAAATAATTAATATAAAATAATCCCCCAAATATATTCTTTTACCCCCAAAGTACAATAAACGATGTGGCAAACAATTTGAAAATGATCTTAACTATCTCATGGGCCAGCGGCCAAATAACTAAATCCTCGGTTCACGGATACCTGTAAAGGACCACGAATTTCCACTACTATGATTCTACTAATTTTAATGCATAAAAGAAGAAAAGGAAGACTCCAACAGGATCCACGAAACCACGATATTTCCAACGAGAAAATCTATAATTGATCCACCATTCATCGCGTCACCACTAGAAATTCTGCCGCCATAAATCAATATGAATTATGAATAATTTCTTATCGAATTTCTTACTAAAACTCCAAAACTCCTTCAAAGAATCCACCAAGTGATGTTTCCGCCAAACAAGCCGGAATCACAAGACCACCAGAGCTTCGCAAGCCTATCGAAAACACAATCCTGACTGGCGCGATACTTAACAAAAGAAATCCAACAAAAGAAAAATGGCACACGAGGCATGAAGGAAAATCAAAAGAGATGTTACTGCTGCTGGAGCCAGGAACGGAATAGAGTGGGGACTGCCCTCCAAGGCGTCCCACGGCAGAATTTCCGAGGCCGACGCTTCGCTCGAGGAAGGATGCTGCGTTTTCCCACCCGACCTCCTTGTTCACGGAAGCGTCGGTCTGGCAGCCAAATTTTTCAATTGGTCCTCTATCCTACCAAAATCCTCTATTGGTCTCTAATAGACCAGTATTATTGCCCGATTGGTAGTGGTGGAGGTGGTCATGGCGGCCCTTGCTCGGGGACGTGCCATGACCGAGCACTGAGGCAGATGCCCATTATGCTGTACCTTCCTCCCCGCCGCCCGATTCCACGCAGTGATACCTTTAGAGTATACCTTGTGGCTCCGATCGGCGGAGTTCCCTATAGTCTAGGCATGTTTTAGCCATGTCTGTGCCCCGAGCAGATATACGTATATATATGCTCGACGCACACATGGACTGCACACGCCCAAACTGGACCTACAGTTTAGCTACACAATACATCCATAGATTGTGTACAGTGGAATCCGAACCACTGGAGCTTCGACGTTATAAGACACTTAAGTATATACATACAGGTGTATGTAAACATAGAGGTGTCCCAATGACAGAAAAGCCGAGAGTCGGGATCGAACCCAGAACTTTTGGATCACGAGTCCGACACTCTGCCTACTGAGCCGTCTCCGCTCATAGACCAGTATTAACTCTATCTGTGATTTTCCCGAGCGCCCGCTTTTCCAAATCCAATTTTATCATTGGTTAACAAATCGATTATCGCCTTCTATATCCTCTATCAATATGTTAATCCGCGCCTCCTTCATTGATTAGGATCAATCAATCAATATCGATATCCATCCAGTGGCTCCACCTATAGATAAGCCATTAGGCGCGCGGTATTCGAAATCCTCTATTCCATTATACAGATCACTGCAGATGACTCTTTAATGCCAACTAGTATTCTCTAGTTGATAGCCACCATGTCTCTATATCTACAAGGAAAAACCACTATATCAGTGCTGTACAGTTCGCCTAAACAGTACTATTCAGAGTCTCTCTCTCTCTCTCTCTCTCTCTCTCTCTCTCTCTCTCTCACTTACACGCTGATTCCCTCTCTTACTCACTTTCTCTCTCTTCCTCTCGTACTCACTGAATATTACGTGTGGACGGCGCGCTCTACGCTCTCTGCTTTCTGCTGCTCTCTTGAACGCCGGTAGGTTGCGCAGGTGTGATTAGCTACGTCATATCCCGTGTTCCGGACGCGGTCGAGCAGAGAAACTTTCCGCGAGCTCCGCCGGCGCTGGCTCCACTAAAGGAGCTGATAACTTGCCCACGGAGCTCGTCAGCTATAATAACAATTTCTACGACGCAGTAATATTTATTGCTACGTCGCAATATACATATATACATACACGGATGGATGTTAACATTTATTTAGTCATGACTGGAATCCTTGAACTTTAATTATATTACAATAAAAAATTTACTGTTTCAAGTATGTTAATGTTCATTGAAGAAATAGTGGAGTACGTAGTAGTTAGAAAAACGCCCAAACGCACTACTTGCAAAAAAGTGAACTTTTACAGTAAAATAGTGATTTTTTAAAATTCAATATTGAAAAATGACTATTGCATAAAAGTGCAGCATTTTTTCTCTTTGAATTTGAGGAAAGAAAGTTCATTTAAATCTCTTTAGAAATCGTGACTTATTTCAATGGAATCATTTATTTTTCCTTTCATAAATAATTGAAAAATTGACTATTTTCAAGTAATAATAATTTTTCACTGGATCAAGAGATTGCCTAATAATCGATTATTGTTTGGTTGCAGGTGACTATTTACTGAATTCAATGATGACTACATTAATCTTATTGATATTACAGTTAATATGAACTAATTGTCATCGTTAAATTTGAGTTTCACTTTTTCAAAGTTAACAATTTCCTTGTTTCGAAAGAAGAAAGTGGTGTGACCAACCAAACCAGTGAAATTTTCGCTTTTTCAGATTTACAGAGCAGCATTTTTTGCATTTCTCTAAAGAAACATCATTATCGTGTCATGCACTATTTCATTACTATTTTATACAAAAATTTTTTTCCGCTTGTTGATTTAAAAAAGGTTTAAAGAGGCCGTTTTTGGATAAGACATATGCCAAACATCATTTATAGTACGGGGTGTAATAAATCCGCATTTATGCTACGGCTATCGGCGGAATAAGTAGTCCATTCTGACACCGTGCTTATCACACTCGCTCCTCTCGTACGCCAACTTCACGGTGCCAGAATGAACTACTAATTCCACGGATTTATTCTAATCAGTGCTGTAAAATCTCGTACAATACATGTGTAACAAGTCGTTCTTCATGGCATGACTCTAACCTCACTCGCTGCGCTCGTGCGCTTATACACGTCGTGCCGTAAAGTACGACTTATTCCTCTAGTATCGTAATGTACTATGAATACGTTTTTGAGCAATACCTCTATAAATGGCACTATTCTAAATTCAAAGCAAAAGTCAACCAAGAATATTTTGTAATCAATGTCTGATTTTATTGATTTTAATCAGACATGGTCTTTTTTAGTTAGATGTGGGTAATTTGATTGATTTTAATTAAATGTGGGTTATGATATGGGTTATTTACAAAACATTGCCAACTATTTTTAAAAGTGCAATAAGAAATATGTATTTGAGTTGCGGAAGCCTAATATACCTTTCAGATTATTTCTGTGTGCATAGCTGTGAATACTGTATTTAGATTACAAATAACTTTTGATATGATGGTTGGATTCATCTTTTAATGTTTTGATATCATTCACATTTCTATCAATCGTCTTTGAATTGCAGTATTTTAGCATGGCATCTTTTCTTAGTACTCCGATTTTAATTACTAATTGATAAAGACACAGAGATAAAAGTATTATTAGAAGCTTGCTTAGTATATCTACTGTAATTCAAACTTCAACCTTAGCCATTTTTCTGCTCCAATTGAGATGCTGAAATTAAACTATTTGATATGTAACACGATATTTCGCTCAAGGCACTGCGCTCTGGATCTCGCTGTGTATCTTTTTCGAACTCATACTGGTATCATGGTACATCAGGAAATGAAGATACGGTTCGACTTTATTTCCGTGGCTATCGGAAAGGAAAGACAACTTACGAGACTAAAAAATGTGTGCTGTCTGCAAAATTGCAAGATCTTTATGAGAAAAAAAGTAGCGCTTCGATAAGCTTTAGATAGTTAAGTTACAACAATTGCACTATTTATAATCTGCACAATCAATTTAGCTTTCTACAATATCAGTTGTATATGACAGGACATTTTAGCGCATTATTTTTTGATTAATAATAGCAATGCTTCTGTTTCACATTCAGAAAGTTATGTATCCAATTAATTTTTTTCCTATAAAACTTACACGTTATTTGCAATTTAATAAGTTATGTGCTCTTTAGATTTTAGATTAGAAGTATATGACGCCTCATTGTTTATCCTTTCTTGTATGAAACCTATACCTCTTCGTATCTAATTTAGTACATATTAGTGGATACACATTCATCAGATTAATAAAAAAGTTGACATCACATAATTTGCTACGGAAATTTCATGTTAAAATTTGTGTGATTAGAAGAATAAAAGTTGTGTCTGTACATAATTCGTAAAGCAACTACTAAATACAAACTTTGATATGCATGTAGAATTCATTTTTAAGCTCCAGAAAATGTTCCAGTCATCACATTTTTCAAAAAAGGTGATGGAAAAAGGCTGATTATTGGATCGGTATAAGTTAATTTAGGATTATTGTACCACGTAAGCCGCAGAGAAATCAAAATAAAGTCTAAATCCTGATGAGACTACGAAGTAAAAGCGAGAGCAACCGCCTGACAGCAAGAGACTCAAATGTCCCCAGGAGCGATTAACCGAGCGTGATTAATTGGCCGGCCTAGTTTGTTAGTCATTTACAGATCGCCAATACTTGTAAATAGACCTCCCGCTATCTATCCACGCAAAAGAGATAGAGACAGAAATGGAGGCAGGGAGAAGGGAGAGAAATGGCAAGTTTCACACTGTGCAAAACCGCGACAGAGCAGCGATCCCATTTAGATCGCTACTCTGACATCGAATGATAAGCCACTAAAATCAAAATACCGCCGACGAAAACACGTGGCCAACGTTTAACTAAACTTTCATCTCAGTAGGTGAGCTATGTCACTGCTGGGCCATGTCACTTCTGGACCATGTCACTTCTGGGCCAACACGTATTATTGTAGGCCCGCCTGTGATTTTCAGGACTATAAAAAATAACTAGAACAAACTATTTTTTATTATATATAGCATTTTCTCTCGACGACGTCCTGAGAGCTCATCGTGGAGCTCAGGCATCTCCGCATTGCCTCTCTCTGAAAAGATCCATAGCGGCAGCGAAGAAAAATTTTTTACAACGCGGACGTCGGAGAAAGCTCTCTCTTTCTCTCGCTAACAATAGTTTGAGAGAGAGATAAGACTTCACATTTAATCAGTCCTTTTCAGGACTTACAAAACTTTTAATATGTAGTAGCATATACTGTTTTCTCTCTCTCTCTCTCTTTCTCTCTCTCTCTCTCTCTCTCTCTCTCTCTTTCTCTCTCTCTCTCTCTCTTTCTCTCTCTCTCTCACTTTCTCTATCTTTCTCTCTCTCTCTGACTTTCAAATGGACAGAAAGAGATGCAAGTTTTTCTCGCCGACATGCGTGTGTCGCGCGCGAGAGAGCGCTAATAGCAGCGAGCGAGCGGTATTATAGTGGGGGAGATCAGCTCTAGAGCTGTTTCCTCGACTACGCAACAGGTGGCGCACAGTAATCCAAGCGAAACTCACTGATGATTACACAGCAACGCTTTTGTCTTCTAACGATGGCTAATATACCTAGTTCGGAAGTAAGCGCTGCCTTACCAGGGAGGAGGAGAGGAAGCTCAAGTTTTCTTCAACCCGGAGGAGGGCCGGGTCAATTCTCGCAGTCAGCCTAACACGCCGGCTGCGAGAGAACGCCTCGGCGCCCGGAAAAGGCAAGACAGCGCATCGTCGTCTTGGACCTGCCTCCTCCTCCGGCTCCTGCTGCTCCACCAGAACAGGAGGCTGGCTGGGCAGGTCCTGAGGTGGAATGGGTGCCTCGTCGAGCGATCGAGATCGCTCCGCTGAGAGCCCCACGAAGCCGCAGAAAGGAGTGGCGCCGGGAGCTAGCTCGTCTCAGGAAGGCGAAGTGAACGGCCCTTGTCAGGGCCGAAAAAAAATCGGCCCTTTTTAGGGCCTGTTAAAATATGGTTAAAAATTAAGTATAGGAGAAGAGATTTAATATTTATTAATTACATTTATTTATAATATCTTACTCAGTGCATCTTAGCACTGCTACTACCCGATACAAAAGCACATTACAAACTGACTCCTCTCAGCGGTCAATCGCTCGGTTATAAAAGGCTGATATGACAATTCAGCATTGTCCGCATTTTCCTAAGTTCGTTGCACTGCTGTGCAAAGCATAAATTTATAATTTCAACACACCTCCTTAAATTTATGTGATAGAACTATTTCAAACGATTCTTAGTATATTTCGAAATTTTTCAAATTTATTACGACCTAAGGCTTTTGTTAAAATGTCTGCAATATTATTTTCTGAATCGACTTTTATAATTTTTATAATTCCTTGTTCATAACTTTCATTTACAAAATGATAATGAATTTCTATATACTTTGAATTTTTTGTCAAATTTCCAAATTTTGCTATTGCAATTGCTCCGGAATTATCTTCATAAATATTAATTGGCTTTTCGATATTAATTTTAAAATCTTTTAATAGATTTTGTATTACTTTGACTTCGCTCACTAATTCTGATAAAGCTACATATTCTGCAGCTGTTGATGATTTTGTAACACTACCTTGTTTTCTTGACTTCCAGTATACAACATTTCCAAAAATTCTTATAACATATCCCGTCGTTGATTTTCTATCATTTTTGTCTCCAGCCCAGTCAGCATCAACAAAACAATCCATTATTTCAGCATTTTCATTTCTTTTATAGGTTAATTTAAGATCTTTTGTTAAATACAAATATTTTAAAATTCTTAATGCATATTTATAATGAGATTCATCATAACTATTTTGAAATCTACTTAAATAATTGACGCTATAACTTACATCTAGTCTTGTTCCTGTACTAATGTATAATAATGCTCCAATTAAATTTCTATATTTTAAATCATTTGATGCTGCCTGTGCGGGTCCTAAACTCAAATTTTGTTCCATTGGCGTATTATACAGTTTCGCATTTATAATATTATATTTTATGGCTAATGAGTCTATATAATCACTCTGATCTAATGTCATTTGACCTTTTTCACAATTATATTTAATATTTATCCCTAAATAAGTATTTACTTCCCCTAAATCTTTCATAGCAAATCTATTTGATAATTCTCGCTTCACTTCATCAATTATTTTTTTGTTTTTTCCACAAATTAATAAATCATCTACAAACAAAATTAAATAAATGATGTCTTCTTTTTCTTGTTTAACGTATAGACAATAATCGCTTTCGCTTCTTTGAAATTTCATTTTCTTTAAATAATCATCAAAACATTCATACCATGCTCTCGGACTTTCTCTCAAACCGTACAATGCTTTTTCTAGTTTACAAACTTTATCTGTTCCATCATCAAAGCCTTTAGGTTGTTTCACAAATACTTCTGCTTTTACATAACCATTTAAGAAAGCTGTTTCTACATCCATTTAATTAATCATTAATTTATTTTTGCAACAATAAGACAGTAGTAATTTTAAAATTTGAATTCTAGCTACTGGTGAATATAGATCTTCAAGTACTTCAGTTTGTTGAAAACCTCTTACAACAAGTCTGGCTTTTTTTCTATTATCAGATTTATTTGTGAATACCCGTTTCAAATCTAAAATTTTCTTATTTTTAGGTCTTTCAACTAAATTCCATGTTTTATTCTTAATTAAACAATTCATTTCTCTAGTCATTGCTTCATTCCATAAATCGCTATCGTTACTATTTATAGCTTCTTCGTAAGTTGAAGGACTATCTACGCTTACAACATTTACATAAATATAATTTGAGTTTGTGAAATTTGCATTATATCTGTCAGGTTTCTTTCTTTCCCTTTCAGATCTTCTTAACAGTTTACCTGCATTATCCTTAGCTATTTCATTAATATCGCTCGATCTAGAATCTTCATCATTTTCAAAATTATCATTTTCAGCGTAATTATCATCGTCACTATTTTCACTACCTCGAAAACCAATTAAATCTTTATCATTTTCAATTATATCAACATGTCTACTTCTAACTATTTTATTATTTACTAAAATTCTATATCCAACGTGATCATATCCTAATAAAATTCCTACATCAGCTTTTCTATCCCATTTCGTATCTCTTTTAATTTCTGGTACTCTGACAAAAACTTTACTGCCATATAATCGCAAATGACTAATATCCGGTTTCTTTTTAAAGAAAATTTCAAAAGGAGTTTTATTCTCAATAGTATTTGCAATTGTTCTATTTTTTAAATAAACTGCCGCTTGCACTACCTCTGGCCAATATTTACGATTTACATTAGCTTCATGTAACAAACATCTTGCTGTATTCATTATTGTTCTATTATATCTTTCGGCTGTTCCATTTAATTCGTGTATATATGGAGGACAAGGTTCTAACAAAATTCCTTTTTCACTTATAACATTATAAAAATCTCGATTTAAATATTCTTTTCCGTTGTCGCATCTCAATCTTTTTATCTTTTTTCCAGTAATATTTTCAACTTTATTAATATAGTCAATAAAACATTCACAAACTTCTGACTTTGACTTTATCGTATAAACTAACGCGCATTTACTATAATCATCAATAAGTGTTAGAAAATATTGTGAACCATCAAATCCCGTAGTTTTATGTGGCCCATTCAAGTCTGTATGTATAAGTTCTAAAATATCAGTTGCTCTTGTTCGATTATTTGCAAAAGGCAAATTATGCATTTTATTTTGAATACATGTACCGCATTTCAAAATTACTGATTCTAATTTTTCTGGCATACCATCCACTAATTTATTTTTACACATGTTTTCTAGATATTTAAAATTAACATGACCTAACAGTCTATGATATCTTTCTTTCTGTGTTTCAATTTTTTTATTTTTTTCTACGATATAACACTCTTTACTATCGATAAAACTACTGATTTTATACAATCCATGTTCTTTGTAAGCTACCGCAATTAAATTGTTTTGTTTATTATATATTTTCGATGTATTTTCAACAGAAATAATTTTATTTTGATCCGTTACTTTCTCAAAACTTAACAGATTTTTATCCATTTCTTTAACGTAAAATACATTGGATATTTCTACCTTAGTTGACACTCTATTTGCACTAAAATAAGTTATGATTTTACCGATTTTTGTACCTTTCAAAATTCTACCATCACCAACTTTTACACTTATTGGCTTCTCTAAAGTGATTGATTCATGAAAATAAGATTCGTCATTTACTATGTGGTCTGAGCAGCCACTATCTAATATCCAATCTATTTTATTTGTATCGCAAGCATAAATTTTCGCGTCACATTCATCATCGCGCTTTACCTCTGCTAAAAATGACTCTGGTGTCACTTGATCGCTGACGTTTTCACTATACCTCGCATCGTGTCTCTGATTTCCTCTGCCTCCACCATAGTAGCCTCGTTGTCCACCTCTGCTTCCGCGATAGTAACCTCGTTGTACACCTCTGCTTCCGCGACCTTGAAACTGCTGTGTCTGTTGTTGCTGCTGATGTTGATTATGCGCACCTCCTCGTCAGTGCGCTGTGCCTCTGCTGCCTCTTCCTCTGGTCCATGAGTTTCGGCATTCATTCATAATATGTCCAAATTTGCCACATCCAAAACAGTTTTTATCTTTGTTTTGTTCAGCTTGAAAAACACTTGTTTTTTTCTTTCCGCTATCCTTTTCTGTATTTCGGCTTTCCCACATGTTTATTTTATTCTTTAACAATTCACAGTTTCTATCACTTTCTTGCATTGTATCTACTAAATCTCCAAAATAGCTTAGTGAATGGGGTAATGTTCTCAGCATATAATTTAACTTTTCTCGTTCATCAACTTTTCCACCTGCATTTTTCAATTCATTTATCGTCTTCTCAAATTCTGTGAAAAATAAACTGCAATTGTCAAAATCTTTTAACTTTATTTTATCTAATCTATTTCTTATGCATATCTGCAAAGCCGATGATTCTTTCAAATATAATTCGTCAAATTTCTTCATAATTTCTAAAGCTGTATCTTTTTCACTCACAAATTCTAGTTGATCATTCGAAATACTGCCATAAATATAATTCATTGCTTTCAGATTTTTTTCGTCCCATACTGTTTGGTCCTCACTATTCTGCCTTACTCTAGTTGCAGGTTCATCACATTTTTTCCACTTTAATAGCAATAATATTCTCTTCTTCCATATACTATAATTTTTACCATCAAATATCTGGATTTTAATTTCTTCATTATTTGCCATTTCTTCTATTTGTTTCCTTAGTTTGATTTGGTTTTTTTGTAGATGTAGTTGGTTTTCTTTCGATTGATCTTCAGATTTTATTTCTAGTACAGTTTTGGCTGCCTTTCTTAGATCATCTAGTTTGAAGGTATCATATATCGGTTTGGTAGCGTATTTATCCAAAATTTCAATCAATTCTTGTTTTGATGCTGAAGCTGCACATTCCTTTTCTGGAGTTTGCTTGACTATTTTCCTTAACTCGTCGTAAGGTATAAATTTTAATACTAAACTCTTTTTGATTAAACACAAAAATTCAACTAATTCTTCTTTTGGAACTGTATATACCCAACCTGGGTTTTTTCGTTTCAAATACCAATATTTATCTTTACTGCTCATGAATAAGTTTTCCTACGTACTTATTTGAGTTAGCAACCACGCTCTGCTACCATGTTAAAATATGGTTAAAAATTAAGTATAGGAAAAGAGATTTAATATTTATTAATTACATTTATTTATAATATCTTACTCAGTGCATCTTAGCACTGCTACTACCCGATACAAAAGCACATTACAAACTGACTCCTCTCAGCGGTCAATCGCTCGGTTATAAAAGGCTGATATGACAATTCAGCATTGTCCGCATTTTCCTAAGTTCGTTGCACTGCTGTGCAAAGCATAAATTTATAATTTCAACAGGGCCAACAAAGAATTCAAACATAAACGTAGGAAACAAAAGTATTTGTTTCGATTCCCCCCCCCCCTCTCTCTCCTTTCGCTCTCTATCTTTCACTCTCTACATTAGTATAAGAGAGTGAAGAGATTGAAAATTTATTTAGCATCGCGCGAGCGACGAGAGCGGAAGGATGTGTTATGCGAAAATTTTGTATGCCGATCAGAAGCGTAGGAAACAACGACATTTTCGAGAAATTATGTGCGCATGGCAATGGTTTCTTGAAATGAACAGGAAATTGAGAGAAGACGGCATAACAGATGCTCCGCTCTATCTATCGCATGTATCTACTTATGATGTACGCAGCATACATGGAGAACTAATTTTTATAAATCGGCCCTTTTCAGGGCCACCAATACTCACATAACGTATAGAAAAATTGTATTCAACATATGAAGAGTGCTCGAGCAAGAAAAAAGCCATTCTATCGCAGCTCTCGACGTGTGAAGATGTGTTAGTCGAGAAATCTTACACAGTACCATTGGCGACGATGACGACTGAATCTCCAACAACGTCTTCGAGATATCCGAGCAGTGGTAAACATTACCAATACTTACATAACTTATGCACAAATGTACATTTCAGGACACTTTGCAGGATAAATATAAGAGGTCAAAAATTTTAGAAGACAGCTCATTCTTCGGCTGGCATCAAGATGAGAACACGGCAGCGAAGCGACTCACCGATCGATCGTCCGCGAAGAAGTCTTGCCCAGGTACGAAGACGGCTCTTCGACGCACCACCACCAGAGAACGAGGAGGCAGAGCGCGGAAATGTCACGAGGTCGCAATAACCCATTCTCGCGGCATCTTGGCTGACGCACTCGTCGTGCTTACCGTCCTCGTGAGGTTCAGGATGGTGCGATTCCGTACAACGTGTCTATCGATTCATGAATAAAATTTAAGTTCAATCAGTCCTTTTCAGGACCACCAAGTATTTTTTACGTAGCAAACGTTCTAGAGCGAGAGAGAGAGAGAGAGAGAGAGAGAGAGAGAGAGAGAGAGAGAGAGAATTCCCTATCTCTTTTTCTACATTTTTCCTACAAAAGAATGGTCACTAGCAACTTTGGATCATTCTGTGAGCGATCGCCAAGATGAGAAGTTCTACTCTGGTATCATTCCTCCAAGTTATTGATGTGGTGCTCCAAGTCATGGCTCAAGAGCTTGCTGCTCAACTTGCGTTCAACGCTAATGAATATGATTAGTGAGGGCCCGCTGATCAAATTGTGCTGCAAATAATAGCCATGTGTGCAACATTCGACTATCACTTTAGATCGACGCGCTGATTGCACATATATATTCTAAATCGGCCCTTTTCAGGGTCACTACACATATATTAACGTAAAACTATTTTGTACGGAGGAGGAGCAGGAAGTCTGCCACTGAACTTGGGAATCTTTTTACTTTCAAAGAGTGGAGAGATGGTTTCATCATATTTTTTACTGTTACGATAGCGAAGGTACTCATCGGAACTGAAATTTTTTCTGTGTACATTTGAGATTTCGAGTATTTTGTGGTAGTTGGTATAATCATTCGAAGTTACATTCGCACGATTTGGCTTTTTGAACAGAATGAGCTCTACGAGTCCCTTAATTTTCGTAACAGTCTCGTCGTCCACTTTGATAACGTCACCCTTAAAATTTATAGACAAATTTAAAATTACAAATCTGTTTGCTTTTTTGTGCACGCCGTAAATCTTATCCACATTTTGACGACGCAAAAGAACCGACAGGAATGCGTTTCGCCTGCTGCCGTCTTCCTCGTCGTCGTCTTCGCTGTTTGCCGTTTCAAAAGCCGATGTATTCACAGCAGCATCCGCTTGTATAGTTTTATTCGCTTTGGAAGACTCACTCGTCTCAGATGAGATATCAATGAGCACATCATCATCATCCAGTGGATCGGATTGCTTTATTCTCTTTCTCGATGGTATGTCAGTCAAAGCAGTAGAAGTAGTCACTAATTGCTGCAGAGGATCGACGATTGGCTTGAATGTCTCTCCCACTGCTCTCTCAAAATTTTCTCTACCGTACTTTAACTCTTCAAACTTACGTTTAACTGCACTACGTGCTTTCACAAGCTGCTCGAGTATAGTAGCCGAATGTTACACATTGTGACTGTGAGCTATATTTATAGCAAAGCAGTCGAAACCCTTTCGATAACGTCCCTTGATCACTCTATGTTGTTGAGTTGTTGACTATTTTTGTCGATCATGAGAAAGTAGTGCTTATCTCCTGACCAATACTGCGAGCAAAGTTCCTTGAATTACGTATAAGACATGTTAGAATTCACGTGATCGGCGTACACATGTCGCAGATTTACGTCATCTTGACGAAATATTATCAACAAATTGACATTGTCTAGAAACAAGTATTTGGGAATTTGAGCGTACGATTGACAGAGACAAAGCAGTCGACTCACTTGTGTCTACCCATACAGAAATGCGCGAATGTTATTTTGCTTCTCGCAAGCAACATCGTCGAATATCATGATAGAGTTAGGAAGTGTCTTGTAGGATGATACAACTTTCTTGTGCTTGCTTAAAGCAAAATACTTCATACCTTCGATAGGCCTCACTAGCCGCTCGAGAAATTTGTACTTTGACTGATTGAGCGACTTCGAGTAGACGTACACGTTCTCAAATCTAAGTCCGTTTGGATGCGTTATGAGCGCGAGAAGACTATTGGTCTTGCCACAATTCGAAGATCCGCATATGACTGCGCGTATGCTGTCCGGTAACAGATCTTCGTGTCGATTCACACGCTTGCTCTTATCGTCCATGATTGTGTCGAAATTTGCTACCGGAAGCTTGACAGCCTGCTACTTGAAGTTCATCTCTCGTCGAGATCTCGACAGTGACTGCGTTGATTTCCCTATAAATAGTTGGTTTTTATAGTCGCGGTCAACAGTCATTATTCAACCTTCGTGCTGTTATGATCGTATACGTTCAAGGATGTGGAATTTTCAACAGAGTTCTCAATTCGATTCCACTTGAGCTGCATTTGCCAGGTTATCCGTTCTGAGGGCCGGGAACGAAGCTAAGTAAACGTTTGGCTTGAGGAGATCGAGGTATAAATCCGCTCGACGAAGCTTGTCGAGAGCACGATATAACCTACTCGCAGAATCGCGAAAACGTTGAGGCTAGAAATTTGGCTGATCGAGTTTTAGCTGAAAAAGCATTACAAAGCATTAAGGCAGAAGACGCGAAAACTGGTGAAAAAGTTGCTGCTTACGCCATCTCGAAGATTATGAAGGTAATGTCCAAATTAGGCATGGGTGTTCGAAGGGGGAGAAGCAAGAGATCGCTCGCGAAGCTGAGTCAAATAGTGAAAGCATCTTCCAAAGCCATGAAAAAGGGCTCCAGTTCGCATTCCGCCATTACTTTAGCATTGCAAGGTGTTCGCGATGCTATTAAGAAGGTTGGCGGTAAAGACAATGTACTCATTCGTCGTGTTTTGCCGATATTTCGCAAAGTAGGAGGTTTCCTACCTTTTCTCATACCACTCTTCGCTAGTCTGAGTGCTGTGGGTGCTATGGCTGGTGGTGCCGCTGATATTGCAAAAGCCGTCAACGATTCAAAGTCTGCAAAGGATCAGTTGGAAGAAACTCGACGTCACAACAAGGCAATGGAGGCAATTTCCGTAGCAAAGGAATGTGTCTGAAAGCTACGAAATCTGGACTGGGTCTTCATCTCAAGCCCTATCGCGGCAGTAGTCTGAAGAAAAAAAAACTTCTTGAAGGTAAGCGTTGTGGACGCGTTGCCAAAGAGAGCTCCCACAAATCTGGACATCGTCAAGTATGCAAAAATCTTAAAAATTCCCTACTTTCGAGGCGTGTACATGCGCGAAGCGATGCCTGTCACAGGTCCATGAAGCCGTGAATCGGCAATCGTTAATTTGGACGATGAGTGGACCTGGAACTCACTGGGTAGCCTATCGCAAACGAGGAAAGGATGTCGTATACTTTGCCAGTTTTGACGATCTTCAACCTACTTTGGACTTGATGCTGTACTGGGAAGTCGACAAGGTCAAGTACAATCACGAGAGGGATCAAGCCTACGACACCTACAACTACGGACATCTCTGTTTGCAGTTTTTGTGCGATAAGCTATATAAGAATCAGCAAAAATAATTCGTTATTCATTCGATGCTGAACCATCAGCATGGATAGCTCGTTGATACTGAGTCTCTCGGAAACTTCGTCTATACTCGAAGCTCAATATTTTCCACATCGAACTCTCACCAGACAAGAATTACGTTCTTGGTTTGGTTGAGCTGCCCACCTTCAACTCCATACCCAACATCGACGACGATAACAACAAATTTTATGCTGTGGAGATCCACAGATCCAAAAATGTCGGTCTCAGCACACTCATGGAAGGCTGGCTTTAATTAATCCCAGCCAGAGTTCGATGCTCGAAAATCCTGGCTGGCTCGGTATTCAAGGGGCTCAAGTGTCCAATGCTGATATTTCGATATCAACATGCCGCTCAGCATGATTCTAGGGTTTGCCGAAGACTATCGCAAGATCGTAGTCAACGTCAAGCACGAGCTTATACTCACGAGAGCGAGGAGTGATTTGAACGTAATCGTACAGACATCCACGCAAGAGGCTGCTGCTCAGCCAGCTGCCTACGAGAATTTCAAGATTGAACCGATAAAAATCGAATGGCTCATGCCCTACGTAGTCGCTTCAAATGTCTACAAAATTCGTCTGCTCAATACCGTGGAGAAGAACAGATCGATCAACATGAGTTTTCGCAGCTGGGAGCTGTACGAGTACCCGTGCTACCCACCTCCACGAAGCACGTGTGGACTGTGAAAACTTCCAATCAGCTGGAGAAGCCACGATTCGTCGTTCTCGCACTCCAGACGAATGGAAAAAATTAGAGAGACAAGAATGCAAGTCATTTTGATCACTGCAATCTCGGCAACGTCAAGCTCTTCCTCAACTCCCAATACTATCCCTATGGAAATTTGAATCTGGACACAGCGCGAAATCAGTTCTCCGTACTCTACGATATGTACACAAATTTTCAGAACGTCTACTATGATAAAAATCCCAAGCCAATACTCACCAGAATGGCTTTCATCGCGTACATTCCGCTCTTTGTGGTCGACTGCTCGAAGCAGAGCGACACATTGCAGAGTGCACCCGTGGATGTTCGACTGGACTTCGAGTCACGTGTCAACTTTCCGGCAAACACGACAGCCTACTGCCTCATCTTGCACGATTACATCGTTCAGTACAGTCCCGTCAGCGGAGACGTGAAGAAGCTCGTGTAAGATGGAGTACGCTGTGGAAATGCAAGGCTTCAAGTAGCCTGGAAACGAATTTGTTCTCATGGAGTTGGCCATTGTCTCGCTCACGGACGCGAGCGAGCCTCTGGTCCTGCTGTTCAGAGAACCATATCCCTGGAAAAGACTCACGGAAATGTATAAGAAGGAGAACGAGTGGCTGAAGCGCAACCATCGTGGCTTCACCTGGTCATCGGGCAACATACCCTACGCGGAGATCGGCCGCGTTATTCTAGAGGCTCTGCACGATGCCAGCAAGATCTTCGTCAGAGGAGTGCTGAACAAAAGGTGGCTAGAGCGTTTCAATCTCTACGCCAGCGACATATGTGATTACGGCTATGCGTCGACCGATGCTCTGAAAATGCTCACTGTCTGCACCAATCATAATGGAGCACGCACGTGCACTTGTGCTCTGCAAAACGTCAAGGCTATGAAATTGTTCTACGAAAAATATATGCTCATGGAATGGGAAGATATTTCCGAAAATAAAGAATAAGTCTAATCGGTAGTATGTGTACCCGATCGATGTATCACTCTACAAACTGCGATGGTAGGCCGAGGGTAAGAAGTCGGCCTGCAAGATGCAAGGACCCGGGTTCGAATCTCCGTCGCGGAAATTTTTTTTTTACAGCTTAATAATAAAAAATTAATAAATACCAAATCAATAAACAATTAAGTATCCACTAGTGCGTATGAGCTATCCAAACTTAAAGTCATAGCACAGCGCATTGGCCCCGTATCCCCATATACAATACCAAGATGCCCGCAATACCACGTGGTGGCACCGTATCCCCTGGTTAGACAGCATCCTGCAATACCACGGCCCCGCAATACCAGGTGTTGGCCCAGAAGTATACCACGTGTTGGCCCAGAAGTGACATGGCCCAGAAGTGACATAGATCACCTACTCATCTCCATACCTCGATTCTCAGTTCGATCTCTTTTGCCGTGTCAGAAACTAGCTCCCTCTAAATGGGGGCCCCCCTCAATTGACGCCCCCTCAATGGGAGAATTGTATCTCTACTTACGTAATTTTAATCTAAAAGAGAGACATTTCTCCCATTGAGCGGGTGCCAGAGAGACAGTGCACCCATTGAGGGGGCGCCAGGTAGAGGGTGCCACTGAGAGAACGCCTTGTAGGGGGTGACATTCTTACACCTTTTCTTTTCTAGTCTTATTTGAGGCATATGGTCAACCGTGTCTTTCCGCCTTTTTTCTAATCTATCGCCACTCATATTATCAACTAAATTTCTTTCTCTTTTCTTATTCCTAAAAGTGGAATTTGATATATCAAGTTCGTTTCTAGTTTTATGAAACCGCGATGTATATCACAATAATTTTTATAAGACCTTTTTTTATAAGCATCCCAGAAAGGACCCCGCACATTTTAAATGGAAATTGGTTCCCTGTCAAATTGGCTGAAAATTTGATATATTATAGATTATAATCTCCTGAACAAAAGTCTCCACGGGCGCAACTGGCGGAGAGCCACCGTTTTTGAGAAAAAAATCATTAAAGATTGGATTTTTACGTTGGTTATGGCGCGCTTCGTATATACATAGCACTATAAACAAATACGTACAGATATAGCGCGACTTTACGGGTTTAGAAAAAATTAAGCATATCGATCATACGCACTGCAACTCTGAAAGTTATGCAGGTAATCTAGCTGCCCGATGATGGAGTCCAGGTTATACTACCGCCTATGCATTTATATAGCGCAGCATTATCTCTAGACAAGTAGAATGATTAAATGTATTTAGATGAGTGTGTATACACTATCTAATATGATTTTATCCCTCGGTAGTTTGTTATAATTCTTTTGTTGATATTATCGATCTCTCCGAGGCAATGGTTTAGAAAGGGTTTAAAAAATTAAAACTCCTTTCTTTTAAGGAACGACGTTTCGGCGATCATTGTCGCCCTCATCAGGAAACTGTCAAAAAATGTTTTATTACAATAAACATACAGACTTTAAAATGAACATAGTATTACATAGAAAAGGCGATATTTTTGAAACTTACATATTGGAGCACATTTGATTTGTGTACATCTCGATAATCCTTTCCCCCGGCTAGTTAACAGCGGGGGAAGAGAGAGACCGAGTGACACAGCTATTATTTATACCGCTTTGTCAGCTACTGTCTCGGAAGTGAGGAAGTAGCCGGCAATCGTCGCTTAATGTGCTGTCGTACATCAGCTCCGTATATTCTCTCAATATCGCCAAAGGAAACGTTGCTTAGAACCGGTGAAGATCCACGGTCCATGTTTAATGTATTTAGATGGTTTAGAAAGGGTTTAAAAAATTAAAACTGCTTTCTTTTAAGGAACGACGTTTCGGCGATCATTGTCGCCCCTATCAGGAAACTGCCAAAAAATGTTTTATTACAATAAACATACAGACTTTAAAATGAACAGAGTATTACATAGAAAAGGCGATATTTTTGAAACTTACATATTGGAGCACATTTGATTTGTTGGCTACTTCCTCACTTTCGAGACAAAGCGGTATAAATAATAGCTGTGTCACTCGGTCTGTCTCTTCCCCCGCTGTTAACTAGCCGGGGGAAAGGATTATCGAGATGTACACAAATCAAATGTGCTCCAATACGTAAGTTCCAAAAATATCGCCTTTTCTATGTAATACTCTGTTCATTTTAAAGTCTGTATGTTTATTGTAATAAAACATTTTTTGACAGTTTCCTGATGAGGGCGACAATGATCGCCGAAACGTCGTTCCTTAAAAGAAAGGAGTTTTAATTTTTTAAACCCTTTCTAAACCATTGCCTCGGAGAGATCGATAATATCAACAAAAGAATTATAACAAACTACCGAGGGATAAAATCATATTAGATAGTGTACACACACTCATCTAAATACATTAAACATGGACCGTGGATGTGAACGATGTATGCTAAAATGTGTGCGATGCCGCGAAGAGGGGCAACGGGCGGAGAGAGAGCGAACGCACGAGTTGCGGACACGGAGAGGTCGATAAAAGCGGACGCGCGCATCGGCCGAGCTCTATAGCGCGGAACCGTCACGACGGTTTCGTGGCTTCTGCCTCCCAGCTAGGGGTGACTTGTCACCCTGAGGTTGTCTCGACCCCGAGAGGGAGCCTAGCTCCATGGTTTATGTGGGTCCCACGTGCACGGGGAAGCCGAAAGGCGGGCCGTGGCACGTCAAGGCGTGAGCAAAGCCATGCGGCGGCGACGCTGATCATATGCGGAGGTTCAAAGTACACGCGAGATTAAAAACACGATAAGCTCTCGTCTCCCTCCGTGACCTCTCGTTGGGCATCGCCTGCGGATTAGGTGGCAATTAGGCGACAAGTGGGGGTCAGTCGGCGATCGCGATCGACAGGGCTCGATCAATGAGTCAGATGCACTCTGACCTCCGGTGCGAGTAGTACGTCGCGATACAGGCGGCTACTCATACTTTGTATCATACTTTTGTACAATCGCGCTCGCTCAAAAATTAGCTACTTATTAAAGGAAAAACGCTACATCGAAATTCGTGTTCCACACATTATTAGAAAAAACCTTTACTGATCCCGAACAATTTTGGTGCCGAAACCTGGGAAACTTTAAAAATCCGGTGCGTAAAGATCAGTGAAGTGACGGTGAATCGGCGTAGTGTCAAATAATATTTGCAATCATGCCTCCAAAGAGAAGTGCGAAGGACATGGGCAAACAAGCTGCAGGAAACCCAGCAACGGCCCAGCCACCCCAGAAAAAGGCAAGAATGGCTAGAGGTAAAATCCAGGAACGCGGCGCCAAGACGACGACAGAGAAAAAAGCAGGCACTGCGAAAGCGCCAGCAGAGAAAAGAGCAAGCGCTTCGAAACCATTGAGGAGCGCACAGAAGGTTATACCTCAAAAAAGAGCACCAACAGCAAGAGGCGCGAAAAATTTGACTATTTCAAGAACAGCTAACACGGAGGCAAGGGGGTCGAAGAAGATGAGAAATAACCCGAAAGGCCAACAACAGAGACATCCGTCACCTCCGATCATCCAAATCGCCAACGAGGAGGCTCAACAGTCTGACGAGGACGAGCAGCGATCGGAGACTTCGCACGAGTCTATCAGGCACTTCGACTATCAACCACGCCGATACCCAACATCACCGGTCATCCAAATCGTCAACAGGGACGAGCAGCAGTCTGTGGCATCGGCGGCTGAGTTGTTTGAGGAGGTCAACCGTCAACGCGTGCTACCACGGATTACGAACAACGTAGACGTAAGAGGCCTATGGCCAAATAGCACTACTTTTCCGGGTATGAATGATATAAATGCGCGAGATGAATTTGATCTAATGCGTGACAATTTCGTGCGAAATTCTGTACGACGCGATCCGCACCGCAGTTTTAAAGTACCGACCGGCCGTGAAGCCATTAATCGAGAAAATCGAGGTGTAAACGCACCAAGTACTACTCGCGGATTGCCGGAAAATATGAATACACATTTTGAAAATAGGCACGATGTTGTCAACGCGAGTATGCCGAATGGGAGAGAACGCGATTTTGTCAACGCGTCAGGTGTGCAGAATGAGAGAGATCGCGTTTTTCCCACTAATAAAAAGTCATGACCGGATGTTTTGAAGCCGCTGAAGACGAATTGTGATTGGTTGATGTTGTGCGCATGCGTCAAGACTCAAGAGCCAATATGTTCATGTGTCATGGTTCATGTGTTTCCGGTGAATGCGTTAGTTTGAGGTTAGAGCGCGCGAAGCCCGCTGATGTTGATCTAACATTCTCGCCTAATATAATGGCAAAAAAGATCTGCGTGCAAGCAGAGTGCAGGTACAAGAAATCGAGAAAGATTTGTTTTTATTTTATACACAATAGAATCGACAATGGGTTCATGAATTCTTCATATATAGATATACCTATGCACAGTTCGATAAGTTCTTTTTAAAAACTGTACTTTAAAAAATAACTTTTAAAAGAGAAATAATTCTTCAAAATTTTCAAAATAAAAATCGAATTTGATTATTTTAAGTATTTCTGAGTACTATTAAATTATGAACAAACTGCAAGACAAATTAGAGCGCGCGAAGCGCGCTGCTCTTGGTCTAGTACGAATAATGCGGCGAACGATCCGACACAAAGGTTGGCGGACGCTATTGAATCCACTTTACGCATGGTGCGAGAAAGCACTTTGTCTGACGGGAATTCGCGGCTTGTCAACAGGCTTACATCCGCAAAATCGTTACCTTCTTTCTCGGGCGATCCCTTAGAATGGGTACATTTTAAAGAAACATTCGATTTAACGTCTGAATTGGGAGGTTATACCGAGCGAGAAAATATATCGCGATTGTTTGATGCACTAAAAGGCGAAGCGCGAGAGGCCGTACAAGCGCTGTTGGTATCCGGTCGCGACGCGAACAGCGTGGTCGAAACGTTGGAACTGCTATTCGGAAATAAACAAATTGTAGCGCGTAAAATTACGCAAGATATACGCGATTTACCTGTGATCGGGGAAGGTGAAATTAGCCTAACGCGATTCGCTGCAAAATTAAGAAACGCAGTTGCCGCGTTCAAGTCACTTGAACTCACCGGACATTTGCATAGCCCGGAATTAGTGTCAAATGTCGCGAAAAAGCTGCCATCTGCTCTTAAGTACGCTTTCAATAAATACGCGTCAGAGGTCGAAGAGGGTAAAGCTAGATTAGAGGTTCTCGCCGAGTTCCTTTATCACGAAGCCGAGCTCGCAGTGGCTGGCGGTATTTTTGATATTGAGCCTGAAGGCGCGAAGAAGCAGGGTAGCGCGAGTAAACGAGCGACACGAGGAAAGGCTACGATCAAAGCAGTCGCGGCAGCTACGCAAGTAAGCGTAGAAACCGAATCGGACAAAGGGCGGCAAGATTTCTCGTGCTTGATATGCAAACGCGATAAGCATAAGCCGGCGGACTGTAAGACTCTGATTCGCGAAACTGTTGACAGGCGGCGATTCCTAGCGCGTAAGTTTAGTTTATGTTATAAGTGCCTGGAATCGGGCCACCGCCAAGATGTTTGTAAGGCGGCAAACTGCGATCAATGCAATAGGAGGCACCACGCTCTTCTGCATACGGCGAAATTGACTCGCGATCGCAAGCGAGAGCCAGAAGCGAATCGAGTTGCGACTTCGACGAAGTCAGAGGTTCAGCAAACCAGCGACGACAAAGAAGTCGTCAATATGACGCAATGAAAATTATCGCGCGCACTCTTAAAAATAGTTCCAGTCGAGGTGTCAAGTCCTGTCGCGAAAATAAAAACCTTTGCCATGCTGGACGATGGATCGACAATTACCTTGATCAATCGAGACACCGCTCGTAGATTAGGAATCAGAGGCGCGCGGATAAATTTAGAATTGAAAGGCGTAAACGATCGTGAAGTAGTCGCGGCATTATGTGAGAAAGTGGAGTTCAACATCTGCGGAGATGCTGAAGATTATCGTGTTAAAGGCGCAGTCGCGGTACCCGATCTCCATCTGCCCTCGCAAACTCTCTCCAAAGACACAGTGCGATACATCGCTAAGAACGAGAGTATTTTCGTTCAACCTTACGAGGACGCGAAACCGGAAATATTAATTGGTCAGGACAACTGGCAATTATTAACTTCATTTGAAACGCGTACAGTTTCGGGATCTAACATGGCGCTTTCGTTATCCCCGCTCGGATGGATAGTACATGGCGTAGTTCGACGAGCCCAACGCGTCAAAGCAACTCGTCGCGAGACTACTGCTTGTGTAGTCGCCTATGCAGATACAAACGCAAGTACGATCGACGAACGCCTCGATAATTTAGTCAAGGACTATTTTCAAGTCGATAATTTCGGAGTTCTTGAAATCACGCGTCCAAGTGTTAAGCACGAACAAGCGCTACGCATTTTGCAGAATACGACAAGGAGAGTCGACGGCGGCAGGGAAACAGGGCTTCTGTGGAAAAAAGAGCCATTTCCTTTCATTGACACGAGAAAAACCGCGCTTAAGAGGCTCTTGTCTCTAGAACGAAAAATCGATAAGAATACGGATTACGGTGAATTATACTATCGCGAAATGCAAAGACTTATTGACAAAGGATACGCGCGAAAAGTCCACGACGATGAGTCTAAAGCGCGACGATGGTTTGTTTCCCATTTTGGTGTTTTTAACGTAAACAAACCGAATAAAATTCGGATTGTGTTCGATTTAGCTGAGCAAACGAATGGGCAGAGTCTAAATGATCAGCTGGAGCAACAGTCAATGCCTGGTGTCATGATGCGATTCCGTTTACATGCTATCGCCGTGAAAGCTGATATCGCGGATATGTACATGCGCATAGGAGTAATAGAGAAAGATCGCGCGGCGCAAAGCTTTCTTTGGCGCGGACGAGACCGGAAAGGTGAACCCGAAATCTATGAAATGACGTGTTTACTATTCGGCGCTAAACCGTCACAGTGTAGCGCGATTTACGTGAAGGATCGAAACGCCGATTTATTCGCAGAAAGCAAGCCCGAAGCTGCCAAAACTATCAAAAGAGACTGTTACGCGGACGATATACTCACGAGCAGGAAGACCGTAGAAGAAGCGGGACAACTAGTGAGAGACGTTATTGAGATCAACGCGAGAGCGAAGTTTGCAATGCATGGATGGTCAAGTAACGATGAGCGAGCAATCGCGTCGGTTGAAAATGAAGCTCGTGCGAAAACTTCTTCCAAAACTCAGCTATGTCAGCGAGGGGGAGAGCGCGTGTTGGGATTATTTTGGGACAACGAAACTGACACTTTAGGATTTAACGTAAGTATAGACCGAATTCCTGAAGATCTGATCAGCGGCGAGAGGAAACCTACAAAACGCGAATTCCTAAAGACGATCATGCCGGTTTTTGATCCGTTGGGCCTAATCGCACCGTTTACCTTAAAATCAAAAATTCTCATGCAAGAGATATGGCGTAGTGGAATAGCATAGGATGATCAGTTGCGAGACGAAGAACACGTTGGCTGGCTTGAGTGGATCAAGTACTTGAAGGAAGTCAGCACGTACCGCGTACCGCGCTGCATCACACCAAAAGGGAGTCCGATTACACAAACAGAATTACATATATTCTGCGACGCGAGTGTAAAGGCGTATTCAACAGCTGTTTACGTGCGTTTTGTACATGCGGGAGCGCCGACACACGTTGCACTCGTCATGGCCAAGTCCAGAGTCGCGCCGTTAAAACCTTTATCAATTCCTCGGCTCGAGTTACAAGCTGCACTGCTAGGCGCACGTCTCGCTAACTACAAGCGCAGAATGGAGATGGGTGCCGACGAAAGCGAATCCCGCGGATTGCGCGACACGATGGTCGAGCGACAATCTCAATAGTAACGATCTCTGGTTTGCTGGACCCGACTTTCTAATGAATGATGAAACACACTGGCCTAAAGAAAAATTGCTGAGTAAAAAACAAAAAGAAAATATTGATGCGCTAGAAGTACAAAAAGCGAATGTACATACTATGTCGGCAACTGTCGCAGACATCCCAACGATAGGGAAGTTTCTAGGCTGGCGAGGCTTATTAGTAATCGCGCGTTGCGTGCGAAGGGCTGCTTATAAATGGCTCAAGAAAGTACAAAAAACAACGTACAAATGCGAAGAAGAATTTGATGCTAAGAATATTGAATGCGATGAAAACTATGTACTCCGTGCGATTCAGAGTGAATGTTTTGAAAGCGAGTTGAGCGCGATTCGAAGCGGCAGAGCGGTTAACAAGAGCAGCAAAATTGCGATTGTAAAGCCTTTTATTGATGAGCAAGGACTGCTAAGAGCGGAGGGTCGAGTCACGAAGTTATGCAAGGCGATTTTTAATAATCAGCCCATTATTTTGAATGGCGATCATCTTGCCACGCGCCTATTGATCGAGGAATATCATCGACGTCAGTATCATGGGAGTAACGAAACCGTTATTAATGAAATGCGACAAGAGTATTATATTATTGGTCTTAGAAAAACTTTGCGATCAATTACTTGCAATTGTTTAATCTGTAAGATGCGGCGGGGCAAACCGCAAGATCCCATGATGGCATCGCTGCCAGCTGGTCGCCTAGCATACAAAATGCGACCATTCAGCCACTGCGGAGTGGATTATTTCGGGCCCTTGCAAATCAAAATAGGTAGACGCAGGGAGAAGCGTTGGGGCGTTCTTTTTACTTGCCTTACGACACGAGCGATTCACCTCGAGATAGCGTGGTCCTTAACAGCTGGATCCGCGATCCTGGCATTGCAACGATTAGCAGCGCGAAGAGGTCGTCCTACGGTCATTTACAGCGATAATGGAACTAATTTTCGGGGCGCGTGTAAAGAGCTCAAAGACGAAATCGCGAAAATTGACACAAATAAGCAGCGCGAATATGCGTTAAAAGGAGGAATGAGGTGGCTCTTCAACCTACCTGATGCGCCTCATATGGGGGGCGCCTGGGAACGCCTTATAAAATCTGTAAAAATTGCTTTAGACGCGATACTTAAAGATCAAGTGACGACCGACGAGATTTTATATACGTTATTTACCGAAATTGAACACTCGGTCAATTCGCGCCCAGTTACGCACGTTTCGGTCGATCCCCGAGACGAAGAAGCGCTGACGCCAAATCACTTTCTAATCGGGACTTCATCAGGAGAGATTAAGCTTAAAAAATATAACGTTCAGTCTGTTAGTCTGATAAATCAATAGCAGATCGCGCAAGCGCTCGCGGATTCTTTCTGGCAACGTTGGTTTAAAGAATATGTTCCAACGCTGATCCCGAGAAAAAAGTGGCTACAACGAGGATCACCTCTTGCCGCGGGCGACATAGTTTTAATAGTTGATTTGCAAGCGCCTCGAAATTCTTGGAAGAAAGGAACGGTTGTAGAAGTATATGCAGGAGCAGATGGCGAAGTGAGAGTGGCGAAAATAAATACAACGAGCGGTCAGTATGTGAGGCCTAGACGAAAATTGATTAATTTGATAAGCGAAAAAAGAGTACAAAATTAAGTGTCATTTTGTACGAGGGGGAGTGTTGTGAACGATGTATGCTAAAATGTGTGCGATGCCGCAAAGAGGGGGAACGGGCGGAGAGAGAGCGAACGCACGAGTTGCGGACACGGAGAGGTCGATAAAAGCGGACGCGCGCATCGGCCGAGCTCTATAGCGCGGAACCGTCACGACGGTTTCGTGGCTTCTGCCTCCCAGCTAGGGGTGACTTGTCACCCTGAGGTTGTCTCGACCCCGAGAGGGAGCCTAGCTCCATGGTTTATGTGGGTCCCACGTGCACGGGGAAGCCGAAAGGCGGGCCGTGGCACGTCAAGGCGTGAGCAAAGCCATGCGGCGGCGACGCTGATCATATGCGGAGGTTCAAAGTACACGCGAGATTAAAAACGCGATAAGCTCTCGTCTCCCTCCGTGACCTCTCGTTGGGCATCGCCTGCGGATTAGGCGGCAATTAGGCGACAAGTGGGGGTCAGTCGGCGATCGAGATCGACAGGGCTCGATCAATGAGTCAGATGCACTCTGACCTCCGGTGCGAGTAGTACGTTGCGATACAGGCGGCTACTCATACTTTGTATCATACTTTTGTACAATCGCGCTCGCTCAAAAATTAGCTACTTATTAAAGGAAAAACTCTACATCGAAATTCGTGTTCCACACATTATTAGAAAAAACCTTTACTGATCCCGAACAGTGAATCTTCACCGGTTCTAAGCAACGTTTCCTTTGACGATATTGAGAGAATATACGGAGCTGACGCACGACAGCACATTAAGCGACGATTGCCGGCTACTTCCTCACTTCCGAGACAGTAGCTGACAAAGCGGTATAAATAATAGCTGTGTCACTCGGTCTCTCTCTTCCCCCGCTGTTAACTAGCCGGGGGAAAGGATTATCGAGATGTACACAAATCAAATGTGCTCCAATATGTAAGTTTCAAAAATATCGTCTTTTCTATGTAATACTATGTTCATTTTAAAGTCTGTATGTTTATTGTAATAAAACATTTTTTGACAGTTTCCTGATGAGGGCGACAATGATCGCCGAAACGTCGTTCCTTAAAAGAAAGGAGTTTTAATTTTTTAAACCCTTTCTAAACCATTGCCTCGGAGAGATCGATAATATCAACAAAAGAATTATAGAATGATTAAAAATGAAAATAGATAGTACGTCGAATCAAGGTGGTACTGTCACGTGTTCTTTGAACCGGCATAGTAGCTATGTCACCAGGGGGGTCAGGAGTATCTCGGTGAACAGGGCCGCCGATTACGCACTTCAGGTGGTGCGCTCCGTAGTTTTTCAACAGAACTTGCGCATCAGCTGTCGGGAAGGCGTCTAGTTATACAAGGTCGCCGATTACGCACTCCAGGTGGTGCGCTCCGTAGATTTTCAACAGAATTTGCGCACCAGCTGCCGGGAAGGCGTCTAGTTAAACAGGGTCGCCGATTACGCACTCCAGGTGGTAGGCTCCGTAGTTTTTCAACAGAACTTGTGCACCAGCTGCAGGCAAGGCGTCTAATTAAATAAAGTCGCCGTTTACGCACTCCAGGTAGTGCGCTCCGTAGTTTTTCAACACAACTTGCGCACCAGCTGTCGGGAAGGCATCTAGTTAAACAGGATAGCCAATTACGCACTCCAGGTGGTACGGTTTTTTTGACACAACTTGCGTACCACGTAAAAATACGAAATAAAATGCAAGACTTTCCAGCAGACTACTTATGTTTGTGTGATTGGTCTCGCAGAAAATTCAAGATGAATTGTGAGAGGAAATGTGAGACTATTCAACAAACTAGTTTTGCCTGCACGATTTGTCTTGTGAAAATTCAATAATTAAATACAAGGATTTTGAACAGACTAACTTTGTCTTCGCGATCAGTCTCGTAGAAAAGGCGAGATAAAATGCGACAAATTTAATATAAAAATGTTCTTACCGCCGAATCATTTTAACATCCGATTTTAGTAGAGCAGTAAGGAAACCGGGATTCCGACTTGCATGCGGTCTAAAAAAATGAAATCAACTACGTGTACAACATCAATAACATCAAATGGTACGTCGATATAATTTCCTTACATGCAAAGCAATTCATGATCCCGTCTATTCTGCATCGTCTAACTTAATTATTCATCAAAAAAAGCAGAATTCTAAACGTTACGACATAAAAAACGGAGTATCGTTCCATTTCGTACAGCGCATGAAAATTGCGATGCCGATTTCCTTGCTACTATATTAATAGCAATTGTCTAAATCGTTAGCGATCAGAAAACTACAATATTGTTTTATAATCGCATCGCAAGAAAATCGGGATCTTCACTTTCTTGCAATTGGCTTGGCGTGTGAAAGAAAAGCATCCATTTCTTAGTGCCACGAAAAAATTCGATTGCTAACTCCATTTCATTACATTGAACGACAAACAAACTCTCAATTATCTTGAACCGCTGGCACCTCATGATACTGGTGCCATTGTGTCGTTACAGAATGAAGAATCAGTTGTAGAAGTTTTACACATGTAAAGATATTCGAAGTTTAAATCACAAGAAAATCGGGATCTTGACTTAATGGCTGAGCAAAGGAATCAGTAACTTCGGTTCCGATTCGTATCCCGAATTTTTCGCGACTCAAATAAATAGGGATACTGCGTACCCCGATGCGTCTTATTTTTACAATCAATTTTTTGAGACGCAACTCAATCAGGATACTGTCTTGCTTGGTTAGTTTATTTTCCCAATTAATTTCTGTTGCCGCTAAACCAAGACCCCGATATTCATGCGAAACAGAATCTCAATTTGTTAATGCTTGTAGAACTTCAAAACTCATTAACCGCTTTGTAGTGACTCAGTGAAACCGGTGAGTTACTAGCTGCGCAAAAATATCGGGATTGTGCTTTTCTATCAATAAAATGAAGTCAAGTAGGCAACCCAATTTTTTATAACAGAAAGAGACGGGCGCTTTTCTCGCACATGTCAAATCAATGGATTTTCCGGCACCTGCAAGAAAATAGGAATCCCGATTTTCTTGCGACGTGAAATATAGTAAGATGTGAAAATTACGTTGAACGAAAGCCACAATCCAGATTTTATTGTACGTCTGGTAAAGGACAATACCGATTTCAATGTCTCGTTAGAGCGCAGATTATCTGGTCTTGAATTTCTGCAAACGCAAGTTAGTATGAGTTAATCACAAGAAAATCAGGATATTGGTGTAATGGTTGAGCATAATTAATATATTTCACGTCGCAAGAAAATAGGGATTCCTATTTTCTTGCAAGTGCCAGTAAAAAAGTATTTCATTGGTTTGACATGTGCAAGAAAAGCGCCCATCTCTTTCTGTCATAAAAAATTGGATTGCCTACTCGATGTCATTGTAAATGATAGAAAAGCACAATCCCTATATTTTTGCTTAGGTAGAAAAAGTCAGTAGAAATCTATGAATGAGTCTCGACGTTCTCCTAGCACAAAGAAATTCAGATTCTGAATCGCAAGAAATGTGGGATCCTTGTTTAGCGGCTGTGCAAACTGATCGGGAAAAAAGACACATCTTGAAAGGCAGTGTCCCCATTTAGTTGCGTCGCAAAAGTCAGGATCCAGATGGAAACCAAAGTTTCCCGAATTCTATGCTCAACCATTACACCAAGATCCCGATTTTCTTCTGATTAACTCATACTATCATTGCGTTTGCAGAAATTCAGGACCAGATAACCGGTGCTCTAACGACACAGTGAAATCGATATCGTTCTTTACCAGACGTACAATAAAATCTGGCTTGTGGCTTTCGTTCAACGTAATTTTCACATCTTCATATATTTCACGTCGCAAGAAAATCGGGATTCCTATTTTTTTGCAGGTGCCGGAAAATCCATTGATTTAACATGTGCAAGAAAAGCGCCCATCTCTTTCTGTCATGAAAAATTGGATTGCTTACCCGATTTCATTGTAAATGATAGAAAAGCACAATGCCGATATTATTGCGCAGGTAGTAAATGTCAGTAGAAATCGATGAATGAGTCTCGACGTTTTGCTAGCACAAAGAAATTCAGATTCTGTATCGCAAGAATTTCGGGATCCTCGTTTAGGGGCTATGCAAACTGATTGGGAAAAAAGGATAATTTTGAAAGGCAGTGTTCCGATTTAGTTGCATCCAAGCAAAACGGCGCATTTGCTTGGTTGCTAGGGAAATGCGTCACTAGAAAAAAGAATACAACATCCGAGTCAGTCGTCTTTTGAACTTGCATCAGGATGAAACGATAAAAGAAAATAAAGAGTTTACACAATTCATTAAATTTTACGAATTTATATCTCCTAATTACATAAAGTAAAATGCTTAATCAGAATTATATTATAGATATAAACTTTGAGTCATATAGAAAGTTGACGAAGTTGAAAGCAAATGTCTATGGCTCTCAACCAGCCTTGACGCATGCGTAGAACATGAGCCAACCATAGACAGTCTTAAGATGCTTTAAAATATTCGATCATAACTTTTTTGTATGGGGAGACGGTAAATTTCCCAGTTTTTTCTCATTTTCTCAGTTCATTTTTTTCGTAATTTTATACTCTTCCAGTTGTCTCTGGGCGCTTTTATGATAGCTCTATTACTTTTAAAAGCAAAAAACGACAAAAAGGTGACATTTTTCATGTTTTTTATTTATAACAATAAAATGCTACGAATGCTCGAGTTTACATTATTTTTCCTATAATCTAGATACAATTTGCTATCGAACTGCGGTAATTCCTATCCCCTGGGTTGAATTACTCACAAGAACTTCCCCCTTTTCTGTGCTTGATCTATTTACCCCCTATAATAATTTAGTGGAATAATTTAGGTGCCGTTTGGCCGGTATGTTGTTTTATATAGTACACTTATACACTTGCAGTGTTAAATATACAAGAATTTTTATATCTCCCCAATCTAAAATTCAGAGTTATTTTCCATGTGCATACTCTGAATGTGCTTCTAATTTTTACTTCTCTCTCTCTCTCTCTCTCTCTTTCTCTGTATCTCTCTCTCTCTCTCTCTTTCTCTGTATCTCTCTCTCTCTCTCTCTTTCTCTGTATCTCTCTCTCTCTCTCTCTCTCTCTTTCTCTGTATCTCTCTCTCTCTCTCTCTCTCTCTCTTTCTCTGTATCTCTCTCTCTCTCTCTCTCTCTCTCTCTCATCTGTTAACCTATATAGCCCGCGTAGCGTAAATGAGGATGCGAATTCTGTGACAAATTGGGCGACTGAAAATGGTTTGGAACTAAATTCTCTAAAACTCAGGCCATAGTCTTCGCTTTGGTGCAAAATTTAATGCGCATTGACCTCCAGGAATTGTCCGAAGTTAGAGTACAAGTCACGGCTGTTCCGTTGATTAAGAACGTTAAAAATCTAGGCCAAAAATTTCGAACGATCTCTCATGAAACAGTCATGTATGTCACCTCAATCTGCACTAGGGTCCACGGTGCTTTAAATAGGTTGCGATTTAGATCTTATTTTCTATCAAGTAGTTTAAAGAAGCAGCTCGCCGCGGTATTTCTACTTCCGTACTTGGATTATGCATGTAGTGTATATTGCGATCTGACCGGGTATTTCGACCTGAAGTTAAATCGGTTATTTAATTCTATTTTCCGCTTCATATTCCGCCTCAAACGTGATACTATAATGGCACCTTACATAGCCAAGCTGAACTGGCTCCCACCTGCCAAACGTCGAGCGTATTTTATGGGGGTGCTAGTATACAAGTCGTTGCGTTCTTCTAGGCCAGCCTATCTACTCGAATTCTTTCCCCGTTTGAGCGAAGAAGTTAGGCGATTGGAAAGAACGCCCTCATTAGCTTTTGACATACCGCAAGATTCATCCGCCACATACGCAAAAGTTTTGCGCTACAATCTATGCGGCTATGGGATTCGATTCCTGCAAACGTTCGGCTTAAGCCTATACCTTGCCAACTTTTAAAGTTTACTTGTACAATTATTTCGCTCAGCAGCCCGGAGCGAATTATCTTGCGCGATAAGTTAAGTCGAAATGTTGTAATAAGTACTCTCATGTTATTTTGTACATTATTTAGTTTAATTTATTGTATTGTTAGTGGATCGCTTAGTATTTAGTATTTAGTTTTTAATTATTGTATTAAATTTTCGTAATTATTTATGATTATTTATGACTATGGCTCGAGATTATTTTTATCGATACTGTAAAAGTACGAATTTCTTAAATTGTAACATATAATCATATCTCTCATGTATTTACTTAGTTGAAACTGGCATACGGCCCTGCGTGACCTTGCCTAAATAAGTTAGTTTTCAATCAATCAATCTCTCTCTCTCTCTCTCTCTCTCTCTCTCTCTCTCTCTCTCTCTCTCTTCTGCAGTACTGAATTTAATTTTTCAGTTTGGCACATAACTAATTCGTGCTCAAGTCCTTATCAGCGAAATATTTCGAGTCTTGGACCTCCATATGCACAAAATGAATTATTCCAGAGTTTGGGTATACTTGTTCGTGAAAGTGGCGCGCACCGATATTCCTGTTTGTCCATAAACATGTTCATTCCATCAAACTTTGCAGCTACATTCAATATTCATATTATATTACGTACAGCAGGGAACAGCCCTGGAAAGTCAGTTGCTTTAAATACTAGCCCCGTGTCTATTTTAATGAGCCATGCGACGTGCGCCCTGATTGACTATCGATTGGCTGATTAAAGAGTGTGCAGATGCTAGAAGGACAAGGTTTTCTCTGGAAAAAAGGAAAAAAACAAAGAAATGTACGACGCTGTTTGTTATTAATAGGTCGAAGAAATGCTTAAGTTTTTATATTTTTCACCCTGATTAGAAGTACGAAAGTGAGATGACGAAAGTTGAGCTTCTCGATAAGCAATAACAATGCCGTGAACAAGCTACCAAAGTGGGTAAACCCACTTTATTCCTCGAATTACCCATTAACGTGAGAAGAGCCAATGTCAGCGCATATCAAGCTATCGTCGATAATTCCATGAAAGTTTTCAGCCTGTGCCGCGAATGTTTCAAACTTCATCCTAATGAGCATCAGCTCAATAGCGATTCTATAGCATTCTACGTTGAGTCATTGGTTTGCGAGCTGTTACGCAGGCCGCCGATCAATGCTCGATTGACCATCTATATATCTCTCGAGCTCGGCTCGCTTTGCCTACATATTTCGATGCTCAGAGTAGCGGCATTCAAATCTAATTCGACGTCATATAGCACTCATACTTTCCAGTCATTCAGTCTTTGAAATAACAAATTTATATTGAGCAAAATGTCATTGATTCATCTGCTGGATTCAATACTATAGAATCAGTTCAATACTACAGAAATTAAAGTTTAATGCTCTAGAGAGATCTTATCAATTTGCATTGGGACAGCTAAGTGCTAAATATTCGACAACAATAAATTGTGGTGAAAAGCACCCCCCCCCCCCGCCTCTCCACTTGTAAAGCTTTATGTCGACGCAAAGGAATTTAACCAAGCTATAATCATGGCCGAGTAGGATCCCATTACTTTTACAGATGCATGCCCAGATCCCATTACTTTTACAGATTCATGCTCCTCTCGAATCTTCTAATTATAGGTATTTCCGCCAGTTGTAGAGAATTACGGCACTGCATGTTGCTACACTGATAGGTCTCTCTAAAACCGTTTGTTCGAAGAGTGAAAAATGTTTTGAAAATTTAAGAGAGGAAATTAATAAATGGGACTAGCAAGAAATGCTCGCTTCACTCGCGAATAACAAAACTTTATAGATATAATTAATTACATACACATTATGCTATTAAAAATTTATTTTAAAATTTTTCTAAATAATAATAAACACTACATATTTTAAAACATTTATTTTCAGTATAGTAAATAACCTATTCTACCCTATGGCCGCTTTAAAATATATTCATTAATATTTTTTTTTTCAATAATTCAGTATATACCATAAAAATTTACCATAATAAATCTTAATCTGATCACTAACTGAAATAGAGGAGAGATAAAATCTTTCACCACACCCTATCAAAAATTACCATTTAACCATTTCATGGCTTAGGCCGAACGATTGACCATATTTGATTTCTATAGATTACTTTGACAGTAGGGGAGGATTTTCTATAAAATAATTCCAAGACGGGATTTATTCTTTTAATATTATGTGGATTTTCGAGAATTTAGAATTTATCATTATACAAAAATTCTAAACATAGATTGTAAACTAATTATACGCAAAGATTTACGATATTACGTAAATGGATTGTTTAAAGAATAAAGAATGTATTCTAATAGGTCGATGATTCAGGCAGTTAATTCAATAGTGTGATATCAAAAAGTTTTTTCCAGAGTTTTATTGTTGCAATATCCCTGGTAGAAATAAATTCGAGTTTACCATGAAAATATGCTGTATTTTATGTGGAACAATCATAATATAGCCTACAATGTTCCTACTCCCATTAGTACAAAGTGTTATCAGTTATATTATGGTAGCATAATATGATCAGTTATGATAACAATAGTTTAGAATTAAATTTTCTACAATATACATATATTTCCGAATGCAAAATTTATTGAAGTTAATTTATTAAAATAACTTTCTTTATTGCTAATGTATTGTTAAATACAAAAATCTTTTAATTTCCATATTGTTATAATTTATACAAAAATTGATTATTTCTTTTTCAGATCAGATTGTCTCGATATTTCAAACTGACGTCTTATTGCAAAATTATTTAGTTTAAAAATTCAAATTGTTATTAATTTTGCTCCTGGAACGACAAACGGATGCAACCACCTTTAATTGATAGCTTATGACAAACTTAACAAATGCTAAAAAGTAATTTTCTTAAAATTAATATATAACATCTTTAATAATAAAGTTTTTTATTTTAACCAATTTCAATTCGAGAAATGCAACAAACGTATCTTAAAGTACGTAAAATTCATGAATTTTCATATACTTTTTTTCAGTTGATGATTACAATTATATTAGTTATTGTTGGAATCGGAGTAAAGAAATAGTCGTGGATTATGGGTGATACTTGTTTATTGATACACAGTGTTGACATGTCAAATGTTGGTACGCTACTACTGGCAGCAGTGGAGTGGGCGCTACTGGGGGGGGGGGGGGCTCGAGCGGTGGAAAGGAAAGCCTCCCTCGGTGTCCTCTGGAGGGCATGGAGGTGGTCGCGAAGATTCAAACAGTTATTGTATAATTAAAATTAATAATTATTCAAACATTTTCATGCATTTCTATTTTTCATAGTTTTTCTGTCCATTCAATTTGAATTTCCTGTATTTAATTCACACAGTGAGTAAAAGTATTATAGTCACAAATACTCAGTTAAAATGTAAGCAAATTTGATTCAAAAGGGTTTCTAGAGGACTTAAATACTTCAAATTAAAGGTATTTCTGTATACTAACAGAGGAAATGATTGTAATACAAACATTTATATATTTATTTATTTATTATAAATTATAATTTAATAATAGTGTATTATGGTAGCGGCTTATGACACCCGTATCGTATGATATTTTATATTCTACCCGCGTCATTAGCAGTCCGTTCTGGCACTCTGAAGTTAGCGCATGATGAGTGCGGAGCCGTAATAGGCTACATATGTAGGGAACTCACTACTACACCCTGCGTGCTATAATCAGCTACTTAGGTCATATACAGTTAATTATACAGCCCCACACAAAAAAAGTTGAAAATACCAGAAACGTGACCATGGTACTTATGGGTGATTTGCAGAAAAGTGGCATATGGCATGTTGTTACCCCCTACACTGCCGTATTCAAACTTTATTGAATCGATAAGTATACAAAAACCTTCTACTGAATGTACTTGTTAAATGAGTCCGGGAGTTCAATAGTGGGATATCGGCCACTTCCCTCCAGGTTTAAGTTTATTGTCGAAATCCGTTAGTCGTAGCCTACTGAAAGTAACCCTAAATTTTCGGCCCAGACCTAATCGGGAACATTGTTATTATTCCAAAATAAACTATAAAAAAAGCACTTTTTTCAGTTTTTCGCAGATAATACTTTGGTCACTCATTTTATGCAAAAAAAGGTAGAGAAGAAAGTTTTTCAGAATTAAATTTCCAACAAGACGCATGTATTCCCGAATGCAAAATTAACTTTCTTCATCGCTAAATTGTTGAGCAAATGGTACATTACGATATATGTGACCTAAGCAGAGTTGCGAAAATGGTGAATTATCCAAAAAAAAAATTCATAATTCCTTTGGTGAATTACGAATTATACGACAAATAATTCATAATTCCATTGGGGAATTATGAATTCCGGGTTTAAATAATTTTTAATTAAATTATATATTCTTGAATTATAAGATAAATAATTAATATTTTATTATAAGATAATTAATTAATATTTTATTAAATTGAAAAGAATTGAACGCGAAAAATACACACAAAATTATTATTTGATAAAAATTTCGATATATCGATGGCTGGGTGGAACAACCCCGTAACTCGGGAGTTGCTTGGAGAATCCCGTAACTCGGGAGTTGTTTGGAGAATCCCGTAACTCGAGAGTTGCTTGGAGAACCCCATAACTCAGGAGTATCTTGGAAAACCCTGTAACTCAGAAGCGCATTTTCGTTTCTAAAATGTTGTAGTGGCAGCCCTGCGGGAAATTGAAAAATACATGTATTTTACAGTAGCGTGCAGTCGAACATTGCGTGGCTGCTGCACGGCGCGTTCATTGCTGCAAGCGTGGACGAGTCTGTGTGTCTCGGAAGCACAAAATCTGGCTTCATTGAATTATATCGCTACCTTTATATTTATAACAATTCGCTCTCTTTCTCCAGCAGACAAACAAATTTTATTGCTCTCGATCTCGCTAAGGTTCATTCACACACCTCTGACATTTTACGACGGCGCTTTTAAAGACGAACGCTCTCGCGCTTTAATAATATTTCAGTTACACATATGCGTGCTTCTGCGCGATATTCATCTTTGCGCTTCCTTTACTTCTCCCGTTAAGGAAGGCATCTCATGTGGGTACGTGCCTTAATACACGCACCCACACGAGATGTTAAAAAAAAAATTATCAATACCGAAGTAAAAAAGAGAGCGTGCCCACCTACTGTACTTTAAAATAATTTAATTTATTCATATTCTAAAAAAATTTTAAAGTTTACAACAATAGAGTATACTTAGTATTTTAGTAGAATTTTTTCGAATTTTTTGACTCTTTTATTTAATTAGAATCGCATTTTTCATTTTCCCGCAGGGCTGCCACTACACAATTTTAGAAACGAAAATGCGCTTCTGAGTTACGGTGTTCTTCGAGCAAGTCGTGAGTTACGGGGTTCTCCAAGCAACTCCCGAGTTACGGGGTTGTTCCACCCAGTCATCGATATGCACATATTAATAGTAAATAATTGTTATAGGAAATTCAACATTTTCATCGATTTTGAGCTTGCCCTATTGAAAATAATAACGTCATTTCATAAAGTCATTTCATAACGTTCAATAACGTTATGGGTGATTGCTATAATTTCGGACCTTTTATGACATTATTTTGTGACGTCATTTAACGTAAATTAACGTTATTTACATCCGAAGAAATGATTGGTAACTTAGAATAACGTCATTCTCGATTACAATTAAATCATAAAATAACGTTATTTTATACGTTTCGAATATCCGGCTTGGGTAATTAAGTTATTTTTAAACATTTCCCTATTAAAAATAATAGCGTCACTTCATAACGTTGTTTTATAACGTGATTTCATTACGTTTAATAACGTTATGGGTGATGCTTCAAATTCGGACCTTTCATGACATTTGTAACGGGGTGAGCCGTACTCATTGACAATCGCACAAAAGTTAAGCGAAGTGGGGACTTGAACCCACGACCTCGAGATCTCCAGGCACGCGTTCTAACCACGGAGCCAGCGTCGCACTGCGAAACGCTAATATGCCGACCAGCTCAGACGTGCTCAGACACCGTCACACCCCCCACCTTAAACGCGACCAACTTCTCCAGAATTGGGAGCGCCAATACACATTCGATAGCTGAAGTCGGCGGTGAGCAGGTAAAGAAGGACCACTATAGTTCAATCTCATTATCCACTGAGCAATACTCCGTAATTCAAGCCATCTTTAGCCAATGGACAGTATTAGACATCAGAGAAAGAGAGAACATTTTTGGAAAGAGGGAAGCAGGGGACTCTTTCCGCCGTGCGAATTTATTCGTGTGGATTTATTAGTTGGGCGCCATGTAACGGGGTGAGCCGTACTCATTGACAATCGCACAAAAGTTAAGCGACGTGGGGACTTGAACCCACGACCTCGAGATCTCCAGGCACGCGCTCTAACCAAGGAGCCAGCGTCGCACTGCGAAACGCTAATATGCGGACCAGCTTAGACATGCTCAGACACCGTCACACATTATTTTGTATAACGTCATTTTTGTCATTTCATTTTTTATTTATTTAAATATTAGTAATTACAATCATTAGAATATTGTTATTGTAATATTCGCGCTTATCGCTGTGAGTAGTAATCAAGAAATTAAAGAAAAAAAAGATTAAAATTCATAGTCCTAGACTGTACCACTGAGCCACGAACACTTGTTATTCGTGATACTTACATTTTCGCTTTTATATCTCATTTGCCTATAATTAGAACTTATACATTAATTTCAAAGGATTTTTTCAATGGTGGACACATACGAGGAACACGGACAGGTGGCAATTTTTGGGCCAAAAAGTGGAAAGTAAGCAACTTTGAGGGCACACCAACCGGACTAGGTTTTTTTACCCGTTAGGGCATACAATACAAAAAAATTGACAGAAATACATCGGCGCCCTATGCCAATAAAAAGTTACGGGCCAAAAACTGAAAAAAATACGCTATATTTATTCGCGGTTTTTTTCATTCTCCTAAAAGATTAAGAGCAGGCCGTATTTTAAATCAAATTTCCAATCAATTAAAATAAAGTATTTGAAAAGACCTTTCATTTGGATATAAATTTGTCTAAATCGGATGCACTGATCAAAAGTTTCGCATTTTCGAAAACGATGAACTTGGACTCAGGCTTTTACGAAAATTACCGCTCTTACCTTTTTTTCTTAAAATCCTTCCAACTTTTGATCCAAGCATCCGTTTGTAACGTTCAATACGTCAAATCAAAGGTATACTTTTATACTTTTTAATTACTGGGCGGGTTTTTTCTTTTCGCTTATGATGAGCTATATATATGCTTTTCAAAGTGATCGTTCTTTGCAAGCATATATATAACACACTAAGAAATAAATAAAAATTTTAGACTAAATAGCACAAAAGTAGAAGAAAAGAGCTTTAATTTAAGCTATTAAACTTTGAAAACGCACGACTGGATCAAAAGTTAATGGCATTTGAAGAAAGGGAAAAATCTCTGGATTTTCCAAAATCCAGTGATTTCATGGAAAAAAGCAAAATTTGCCTTTCTTCAAATTCTCTTACCTTCCGATCCAACCGACCGTTTTCAAAGTTAAATAGCTTAAATTAAAGATCTCATCCTCTACTTTTTTTCTAAATTGTCTAAATTTCAGGTTTCTCGTCTGGTAAGTTATATATATGCTTCTCAAAATCAGTAGAAAACAACCAACTTGAGAAGCATATATATATATATATATAGATCATCGCAGAAAAACATTTGAAATGTGATAAATTATTATGACATTAGAACAAAAGAGCTTTAATTTAAGATATTAAACGTTGAAAACGCATGACTGGATCAAAATTGAGAAGGATTTAAAGAAACGTAAGATTCTCTGGATTTTGTCAAGCATTTACATGGAAGAAAAAGTTAAAATAATCGTTTTTTTTCTTTTTATTTATTTTTTTTTCTTTATTTATTTAAAATCGCTTCCCCTTGCGGTATTAGCGACACTTACATATGTTTCAGTTTTACAATTTTCTTATAATATAATATACATATATAACATTTGCACTACATTTTGAAGATTTACAGTTTAATAATATTTTGTATGGAATTTTACATTATATTCATATATCATTTCGGATGTCTATTTTTTCTAAAAATTCTAATACATTGATGATTTGATTTTTGTCATTTAAGATTTCTTTTAGGTTATTTTTAATTTTACACTTTTTCCGTTCTAATTTGAATGTCGGGCACTTGAGGATGATGTGTTCTACGCTCAGTTTTACTTTACAGTTTGTGCAAAATTTCGGTTCTTCGTTTGATATTAAATGGAGATGTGTCAGCCTTGTGTGTCCTATGCGCAGTCGTGTGATAATTACTTGATCTCTTCTGTTTAGGTTGCTGGTAGGATTAATGTCCAGTACATTTTCTTTGATGTTTTTCAACTTGTTTTGGTTGGTGTTGTTTTTCCAGTTTTCATTATATTTTTCATTTATCTTTTTGTCGGTTAACTTGTATATATCTTCTTTGTTGGACTGACATACGTCTATTTGTAATTCTTTAAAGTATTATGCTGCTCGCTGATAAAATGGTTTGCTTGTGTTACTGAAATTGTAGTTTAGACTTCTTTTGAGTAAGTTGTGGGCTTGGTTTTTGGGCGTTGAGTTTACTCTTATAGCGTAGTTCATAGTGAGTTTTTTTCTTCTCATCTCTAGAGGCATTAATTTACATTCCGACAAAATACTTGAAGTTGGGCTGGTCCTGAATGCGCCTGTGATTATTCTAGCTGTTGCGTTCAGAATTGGCTTTAGTATTGCTAAGGTGGAGGTAGTTGCTGATCCGTACACCATACATCCATAATCTAGTTTAGATTGTATTATAGCCTTGTAAGTATTGCTTAGTACTGTTTGATCTGCACCCCAATTTTTTGCTGCTAGGATTTTTAATAGATTTAACCTTGAAATGCATGTTTTTTTTAATTGATCGATGTGTGGTTTCCAAGTGAGCCTTTTATCGAAGTTTAATCCAAGAATTTTAATTTCTTCAACTGTTTTGATTGTTTCGTTTTCTAGTTTTATGTTTAGTTGATCATTTAGATTTCGGTGTTTGTTGAAAACTATTGCCTGTGTTTTACTTTTAGAAATTTTAAAGCCTGCTGTGTTGCTGAACTTTGTGATTTGATCTATGGTTTCTTGAAGGATAGCTTGACTTGTTTTTATATTTTTGCCTTTTAAGAAAACCGTGACATCATCTGCGAAGATAGCGCATTCCACCGGTAGTACGATTTTTTTTGTAATTTTGTTTATCGCTAATAAAAATATGGTCACGCTTATCACGGATCCTTGAGGTACGCCATTATCGATCGAGTACATGTCTGAGAGTATGCCTTTTATTCTGACTTGGATTCTTCTGTTATTCAAGAAATTTTTGATAAAGAAGAATATATTACCGGTGATTTTGTGTTCTAGTAGTATTTCTAGGATTCTACGACGCCAGACTAAGTCATAAGCTTTTTCCATGTCTTTTTCCATGTTTTTATTTAATACCTCATGATTTGCGATCCAATTAATCGTTTTTAAAGTTTAATAGCTCAAATTAAAGCTCTTTTCTTCCACTTTCATATTAATCTATTAAAGTTTGCATTTTTTGTGCCATGATCTATATAAATGCTTCTCAAGTTAGTTGTACTTTACTGATTTTTAGAAGCATATATATAACATACTGGACGAGAAATCTGAACTTTAGATGATTTAGAAAAAAGTGGAAGATGAGAGCTTTAATTTAAGCTATTAAACTTTGAAAACGGTCGGTTGGATCGGAAGGTACGAGGATTTGAAAAAAGGCAAAATTTAGGTAAAATAGTATTGTATGCTCTAACGTGTAAAAAAAAACCTAGTCCGGTTAGTGTGCCCTCAAAATTACTCACTTTCCACTTTTTGATTAATATCGATTAAATTGATTTATCCTGCAACCAAAGCAGATATTTAAATCAGTATTCATTTAACATGTATTTTTCTTATCTTCAATGCTATGTTTAAAAAATTACTATAAATTGAATGCAAACACCGAAAATTCTTATTCTTTTGACAAATTTTTCGATATTTCGTACGCAACGCATGATGCAACGAGGTCATCTACAGCTATCCGGAAAACTGCTATCATTTAGAGTCATATTTCAATAAGCAGAGCGTCAAATTTAAATTAAAAATGTCAAGTAGCTTCGGCGTAGTCACCGGTTGAAATAAAAATTATCTCGGCTCCTACTGATCCGATCTTATTGAAATTTATATGAAACTTTATCGTTTTTTACGTGGTTTAAGACGAAATACGTCCCTAGCAATGAATGTTTGTTGATAAAAATGTTGTTAAAAATTAATTTGTAGAAATCGCATCAATTTGTCGTGATCTGCACCAGTATCAGTATCAGTAAGTTCCCGGAGGTGATACCGGCGGCCCCTGCTCGGGGACGTACCGGATCAGGCACTCAGGTCAAGCCCATTATGCCATTCCTCCTGTTCCTTCATCATTTACTGCTAAACATCCTATGAAATGGATACCCTACATATCCTATCCCAGCTTCCTATCTATAGCCCTCATCACGCTGAGCACAGTCCTAAACTCCTGCGCCCGCATGAAATCCGGATCGACGAAGGGTACCCCCCACACCCCGTATCTTGTGCCCGCGAAAGCCGGGCACCTACACACGAGATGCTGCGTAGTCTCCTTCCTCCACCCGCACCATCTGCACCTTGCATCCCTCCTCTCACGCAGTTTCATCTTGTGCAGGTGGTATCCCACCCGCCAATGTCCTGTCCAGAACCCCACCGCCAACCTGAGCTCAGATCTACTCGATCTACTCACGGCCTTCAACCATTCTGGAGGTGGTACGTCTCTCAGCATGCATTTCCCTTGTCTGAGTCCAGATGACCCCCTCCACTTCCTACCTAGCTCCTCCTGGAGCCACCCTTTTACGGCCCCGTCCACAGCGCAAGCGGGTGCCGCCACCCTGCAGAATTTGGCCCTCACCTGCCGTGAGCCTCTACCCGCTATGCGGTCCGCCTTTTCATTACCTATGACTCCCGGCACCCAAACTAACCTGACCTCCTTATGCCTTGCCAGCGTCTCCAGCGACCGTCTGCACTCCATTACCTCTCTCGAGTCGATGCGGAACGCATCCAGTGCCGAGAGCGCTGCCCTGCTATCCGAACAAATGGTAATCAATCTACTATTGCTACCCCTATTCCACATCCAGTCAGAGCACTCTCTTATAGCCCTGATTTCTGCCTGGAACACAGTTGCGTATGAGTCTAGGCTGCACACCAACTCCTCGGTCCCGCCCTTCCTCCACGCTCCTGCCCCAACACCCTGATCCGTCTTTGATCCATCTGTAAACCACACCTCTCCCTCTTTAAGTAGGTCGTGCGTGCCCCCACTCCATTCCGATCGTTGCGGTATGACAACCCTGTATGGTTTAGTAAACCGTAGTTTGACAACCATCCTGTCGAATTCCTTCCACTTACAATCCTTCATGATCTCCTTCATTATCCCTTCATCCCTAAACCTATTGCACGACCTGGCTCCGGAGAGCCTGACACATGCCTTGAAGGCGCCATCCCTAATGTCCTTGGCCAGCGGTGGGATTCCTAGCAAGAGTTCCAGGGCAACCGTTGGGGTCGACCTCATAGAACCCGCCATCCCTCTCACTACCAGCCCTTGAACCCGGTCCAGCGCCCCCGCATGTCCCTTTTGGTCGCACTGATGTGCCCATACGATGGCTCCATGCGCCAGCATCGGTTTTATGATGGATTCATATATCCATCTTACCTGAGCCGGCCCTAATCCCCAGTGCACGCCTATCGCTCTCCTGCAGAGCCAGAAGGTATGCACAGCCTTTGTGCATTTGTCCCTTATATGCTTACCCCAGTTAAGTTTCGAGTCAATCGTGACTCCCAGGTACTTCACCTCCTTCGATAGTTCCAGCGGAATGCCATTCAAGGCAAGCCCCTCTACCGTATTGGTTTTGTACCTGGTTGTGCACAACATGACGTTCACTTTCCTGGGGTTCACACTTAACCTCCACGAGGCTCAACGCGTACTGCACGACTCCCGCCACCACATCCACATTGTCGCCCACACTAGTATCAGGATGTCGTCAGCATACGCCTGCGCATATATACCCGCATCCTCCAGCTTCCTCAACAACCCGTCGACAACCAAGCACCACAGAGTAGGCGAGAGTACTCTCTCTTGAGGGCATCCCTTCCCCACTCTGCACCTCCTAGAGCTCGCGCTTCGATTTCCCTGCTGCCCAGCATGCCCCATATCCAGTTAAACACCGTCCGGGAGACGCCGTGCTTCACCATCCCTTCCGCCATGGCCTCCCTGGTAGTGTGGTTAAAAGCACCATCCACATCCAGGAAAGCCGCTAGCACTAATCCTCTCCCTTCCATACCCTTCTCTATTCGGTATATAGCCTCCGATTATTATTCGCATAATAAATATTATTCACATATACAGATGGTGCGCGGCGTGATGATAATAGTATTTTCAGATCAATATTCATGTATATCATGCGCTGCGTACAAAAAATTGAAAAAAATGTCAAAAGAATGAAAATTTTTGGTATTTGCATTGACTTTACAGTAATTTCTTAAACATAGTATAAAAGTTGAGCAAAAAACATGTTAAATTTTTAAAAAATGATTTAAATAGTTGCTTTGGTTGCGGTGTAAATCAATTTACAATTAAGGTTCCGGAAAACCTGTACGGCGCCGCAGCGGCGCTCCCGCCACAACCGCGCCACCCGGCCGGAGTAGCTGTGCAGCCAGATTTCGCTTGGTTCACCAGTTATACTAGATGAACGAGGTCGTTTACAGCTGTCCGGAGAAGAGTCCATTTAGAACAAACAGTGTGTCAAATTTAAATTAAATATATCAAGTAGCTTCGGCGTAATCACCGATTGAAAAAAAAATTATCTCGGCTCCTACTGATCCGATCTTATCGAAATTTATATGAAACTCCATAGTTTTTTACGTACTTTAAGACGCAGTTTATCCCTATTCTCTAGCAATGGATATTTGTTGATAAAAATGTTGTTAAATATTAATTTGAAGAAAAGTTCTTTTTAGCATTTGTTAAGTAGGATATGAGCTACCGATTGCAGGTAGTCGCATCAATTTGTCGTGATCTGCACGAACTTGAAATGAATTTGAAAATACAGAATAATAAATTTGCAATAAGTCGCCATTTTGAGATAGCAAGGTCCGACTGGAAAATTTATATTATATGGACTACAAAGACATGTTTGATCGGATGTCTGATCAAAAACGTAATTTTTTGTATAAACTATTGCAACATGAAAATTTACAAAATTTTTTTATGTTTTAAATAATTTAGCGATGAAGAAAGTCAATTTTACAATTAGGAATACACGTACCTTATAGAAAATTTAATTCTGAACAATTTCCATACTTAACTTTTTGATATAAAGTTAAGAATAAAAAAGCGATAAACCAAAAAAAATGTATTTTTGAACTTTATTTTGCAATAAATACAATGTTCCGGGGTAGGTACATTGTAGAGACTTTATGGTAGTTATCAGTACATTAACTCTTACCAGTTCTAATAATAAAACTGCTAGTGGCACGAACTTCCTGTCGAAATCCCATGGGGCTCCGACTAAGAGTAAAACAGGAATAAGCAATCGTGCGCCCTGAAGTGAAAGTGACTATGTAAGTGACTATGAAAGTGACAAGGAAGAAATGGCTGAGATATCAACAAACTAAGTGTGCAATCCTTTGCAATCATTTACAATCATTTACAATTATTTATTCCTGTTTTAAACTAACAATGTCAACTTTGACAATAATACATTATGAATATCACTCTTGCTTCGCAATGACGCTATTGCATAGGATCATAGGTAATATGTATAATCTACGTATGATCGGACAAAAAAATAACGTTATTTATTATCCTAACAAACTGGACTCTGACAAATAAGTAGTATACGAAAATGACGTCATTTTACAGATTATAAAAAGTCAAACATTTAAAGTACATTATTAAAAATAATTTGCGTGTTCACACGTATGCGTCAATCATCGACAAAAAAATTCTTTTTGAAAAAATGACGTTATTTATTATTCTAACAAACTGGATGCTGACAAATAAATATTATACAAAAATGACGTCATTTTACAGATTATAAAAAAGCAATCGCTTAAAATGTATTACTAAAAATAATGTACGGATTTACATGTATTGTAACGAGAGGTTAGGCGTGCTATTTGAATAGCGCGCGCTCGTTAGGTCGCACGATGCGAACTTAGTAGCAAGCGACGCTACTGTACTGCGGCAAGGGACGCGCGGGGGAAGAGTAGGAGAAGGCCCGCGCGCCACGCTGATCAGATTCGACCTTCTGCAAAGCCACCATCGTGCCCGAGGTGTGTTATAGCCGATACGGAGACAAGCTAGAGGTGATCTGGGATACTCGTCATCTGTGTGCTGGAGAAGGAACGCCTTCTCCGTGCCATCCGAATCGACCCAGGCAGGGATCCCGTAGAGGTGATAGCGGCTCGAGAAAGTGTACCGAGGAAGCAAGGCGTACCTCGTACCGACTGTAAGTCGAATTTCCTTAAGAATCGTTTTCCTCATTAAGATCGCCGAGGGCGAGTGTTCTCTGCCACAGGACACTCGTCTCTTTCTTAATTGAGTGCGTGCGTTATTACTCTCCGCTGTCGCGCATACGACCATTGAGTGCGGATTTTATTTATATGCAATTATTATTCAATAGACGAGTCTATGACTCACTTTTCATAACGAAATAATCGTGAAGTTTATTCTCCTTTCCTTTCTTCGTCCTCTCGAATAAGAACTCGTAATTTACGGAGAATTGTGATGTTCGAGCGCATCACACATTTGTATTCATCGCATTTGGCTAGGTATTAGACGCGCATAAACGTTCGCCGAGAAGCTACGCCGGGGAGCGTAAGAGCTTGTACGCACGTAAGACTCGGTAACACGGCGACAACCCATAGTCGCCGCGCTAAAGCCATTTGCCCGGTTACAATTGGCGCCTCAACGTGTGAGAGGTCCGAGTGATTAGGATACGGGAACGTTTTTTTCATGTGTACGAACTCGCGATTAGCTAGTTAGGAGATTTTATTGCGTATATATATGATTTAATTTTGGCCGTTGGAAAAGTCGGCGTGTATCCCGAAAGCATAGAAGCGTCGGGGATTAGCGCGCGGTCGACAACAACACAGCGGAGAGCGGCGAGCGTGCGGCGCAGATGTAAATATTGCGCGTGTTTACGTCAAGCGAGAGTTGGAATAAGGCGATATTCCAGCTCTAGAATTTTATATACGTGAGTGCGAGAGAGAAAGATTTCGAAGTTTTATTTTCTCAGAACGTATTTAATTTCGAGTACTGTGGCGGTCTCGAAATACATAGTTTTTTAGTGTGATATACTCGGTGTGAAGAGTATTAGTTTTGTATAGTGTGTAGTTCCGAGAGAGCATTATTTTTGCAATCTGCCCCGATTGGCAGTTTTGAGCATTGTTTTCGGTTACGTTTACAGTACTTTGCTGCGCGGGAGAGGCGAGCTCGTAGTCGAGCGAGCCGTCAGCTGTTGTAGTGTGTATGGTAGAGCCCGGCGCGCAGCACGTCGAGTATACAGCAATTTTAAATTTTGCTCACTGTCGCGGAGGGGGAAACTCGTACTCGCGCGGCGTACAGTTGTGTGTATATGCGAAGATAGGCATTTTTCTTCGCGTTTTCTTTACAGGTCTTCCTTAATAGGGGATTTATGTGAGAAGGAAGAGTACTCACATGTATTAGATTTGCAGATGTGGTAAGTGTTTCTGGTCGGCAAAGTAGGTTGCAAATTGAATTTTTGTTTTGTTTTTTTTTCTTGAATAATAGTAATTGTTGAATTTTATTTTTTTTTAAGTTTTTCCGACATTTTATTTATTTTAAAATTTATATTGAATTTATTTTTTTCGAGATTTTATTTTTATTTTATTTTTCGACCGGCAGCACGCGTGCGAATTTTTTTTAGTTAGGGATTGCGCACGCGTACACACAATTTTTTTGCGTTTTTTTATAAGATTAAATAGCGCAGTATTTAAAGATGTACGACGACGAAGACGACGCGATCGTAGACTGGATTGTTGGTTTACGGGAAGGCGAACGACTAGATGCTTTGACTAGAATGAAATTGAAATTAGACGGTACACGGGAAGATCAAGTGGCTAGATTATATAAATGGTTGAGAGGAGAGTATTCATTATCCGATTTTGTTACCTCTGCCCAGGGTGAAACGGCAGAGATTAAAGCAGAAAGAGTGGAAGCACGCAGGGCATTTATAGATAGTACCTGCGCGCAATGGAGGTTATCACAGTTGAATAATTTGTCTGTGACAACCGAGCAACATCCGCTGCACAAAACGTTAATGGATGAAGTCATTGATGCCCGAATTGATAAATTGTTGGAAGAAAGCAAAGTCAATGCTGAAGAAGTTAAAGAGTCTGAAGGTAAAACTGCAGCAGGAGAAGATCGGGATGTTCTAATTGGCGTGGATGGTAAAGAATACGTATTGCCGCCAGGCCTAATGCAGACTATGCACGACATGCAGAGGACGATTAGCGAGCTCAGACAACAGTTAGATGCTGAGCGCGCGAACCGGAACGAGGCAAGGGCAAGCAGTACGAGAATACCGCGAACAGGCGCCACACCATCGAGAGTTACGTTTGATTTGTCAAACGTAAATACGCCGATAGCACCGAAGAGAATCTTCGGGCCATCTGACACAGAGAATTTGGAAAGCAGTGGTGAAGTCGATGACAGACGGATTCGGCCGTCGTCTAGTGGTCGTAATCTTGAGAGGAATTTACCGACTAGATCATTTCCTCGGGATCTAGTAGGAATTGTCAAGAAGTGGGGATTGACATTCTCAGGTGGTGTTACAGAAAGGATTGAGCGATTTATTGAACAGCTTGAAGATGATATGAATCTTGCTCGAATGACTGAGAGCGAGAGACTGTCGGTATTGTCGTTGGTATTCAGTGGAGTAGCGGCTGAGTGGTACCGTAATAATAGAAGTCAATGGCGGAATTGACAAGATTTTCGTCAGGATGCACTCAGCTGGTACGGAACAAATAGACGTTTCCAACAGCGTCTGACGTCAGATGCGGAGAGGAGATTTCAAGGCGAGTACGAATCCGTACGGGACTTTGTGACGTGCCTTCGCGGCATGATGAAGGAGATGATTCCGGAGCCCAGCATGGAGAATCAGCTGGATTTGTTACATAGAAATCTAATATATCTATATGCCGGATATTCAAGCATTAACACCAAGAATGCAATGCGTGAATCTGGATAGTTTTCGTCAGATTGCGGAAGAAGCGGAGATTGTAATAGCGGGCCGCGAGGATTATCGTTCTCCACCTCCGCCGGAACAAACTATGTTATCTAGTATGGCGTATAGACCGCCGGCAGGTGTCAAACCTGTGACGTCCATGAGTACTAAGGTAGCTTCGGTCGACGTAAGTTCGGCCGAGCCAAATGCACAATTGGTGACAGCGTTCGGGAAGATGATTGATCAGAAGCTCAAAGAATTCAAGAATGAGATAGTTATGAAAGTTACAGAGCCTAAGAATGAAAAGGTAGTCCCGAAAGCTTCGACTTCGTCCGACGGTAAAGATCCGAAGCAAAAAAAGAAGATCTTTATCTGTTATAAATGTAAGAAACCTGGACACATTAGGAAAAATTGTCCGGAGGGAAAAGAGGAAGCGAGCGCATGAAAGAGGTCGAGGTGCGTTCGCGGTTAACAAGAGAGACCTCGGTGTTACCGCGAGTGAGCAGGAGTGTAAGCCCTGTTCTCACGAGCGTTAAGAAGAATTTATTTTCGACACAGAGTACTGTGAGTGCGGATGATGGGAGTGCACGCCCGAATCATTTGTGCAACATAAGTGCGAATGTTGAAAAGGTTGATTCGCAGGCTAGTCAACTCGGTCAATCGAGTGTATCTAAGTCTAGTACGGATCGGATAGCATGGAGGAAGGACGAAAACTTGCAAGCGTCTACCGTGCTCTCGTCTATCTTGACTAAGTCAGTTGAGAGGGAAAATGACGAGGTGGGTGCTGCTATAGTTACTGACAGCCAGCCCGTTAGAATTCATCAAGAGGTGAACTCGGTGATTGATGAGATTCTAGGTAGTCGAGTGGAAATTAGCGCTACTCCACTTGATGAAGACAATCCCCAAGAAAAACGTTGGTGGATGCAAGTGAGGGTCGGTGAATTTCGATTCCGAGCTTTATATGATGGTGGTGCTTCGCGAGTATGTATGGGCTCGATTGGTCTGCAACTCGCGAGTGCACTAAATCGACAGGTTGTATTGAACCAAGGCCAAAATGCTAGGTTGGCC